>APFE030930454.1:60989-90283 GCA_000404065.3 Pinus taeda
AGAGAAACAATGGGCATTTCAGGGCTGGAAAAATGACTAAGCTCTCCTGTGGCCTCCTGTGGAAAGAAAACAACAAGTGGGAGATTGTTGGGCTGTGTTATATTCTTTGCACATAGTTAATAGGGGGTTTGAGGGTACCCGTAACCCCACTTTATGGGGTCTGGGGCAGCGCCCTGGAAAATTTTGGTTTTGGACCCTATGTTAGGTTGGGTGGATGGTTTTGTGCATGATTTTCGCACATGTTTTTTGGACGCGATGGTTTTCGGTACATGGTTTTGGACGCGATGATTTTCGGTCCATGGTATTGGATGCTTTGGCATGTATAAATATGTATTGTAACATTGAAAGGGACATAATGAAAAATCAAGCTGGTAGTCCCGGTTTTGGGATCCAGGGGAAAATCTCTGTGCATATGTGTTTTTATGTATTATGCTCTCGCATTGTTTATTTTTCTGTGATTTAGAATTTGTATGCAGGTAATTTCTGTACAGGGTTAAAACCTATAGAGCAGGCTCAAATGATCCCAGAACCACCATAGTCAACGCACAAACTAAGCCTCTATTAACACAAATATTAACTTATACAAGCACAAAACCCCTAGTATTAGCTCTCATTGCCTTTAAACTCCATCCTATATGACCTTTTCCTATTGACAAAGATTTCAGAATCTTGGTCTTGGTGTTTTGGAGCATAATCTATTAGATTTTCTTCCAAGATTGTTTTGGCTAAGACAAAAACAATTTAGAGTATTTTTTGAGATAAAAAAAGGTTCCTATTAATTGCAGTGCTTCAAATTTTGTCTCTTCACTTTAACTTTTGAAAGCTCTGAGACATAAATTATTATCATTACTTGATAGATGCATCTTACTTCATTTGCTGGAAAATTTCTCGATCTCAGTAATTAAGGTAGTTAGTCTCTCAAATTTTCTACTAATGAGTTTTCTCTGAGATGATGTGGCAAGAGCGAGCCCAAGTGTGTGTTTATCTGAGAAGACAATATTCCTCCAAGAAGTTTTTCTCTCCAAGAAAGGGTGTCCCTAAGGCTGTAGTTTCTTCTGAAAATAGTTTTTGCTAAGGAGTTTTCTTCGAGAAGGCGGGTTTCCTCCAAGGAGGAGTTTTCACTGATAAAGTTTATCACCAAGAAAGGATTTTCCTCCTAGGAGAGTTTTGTTCGAGGAGTTTCAATGAAGGAGGTTTCCTCTAAGATGGAATTTTCACTGAGATGTGTTTTCTCCGAGATCTCAAAAATCTCGAATCTCAATATTTATTTTAGTTTCGCTCCTCTCAATCCTTTGAGATCGTTTTCTCCAATAAGGTTTCTTTGGAGATGGGAGTTACCTTTGCAAAATCTTATCATGTTTCAGCGTGAATGGGTCTAATGAACCTCTGAATTGTAATCCTTTTGACAAACCATCTTCCTCTTTTCCACCCATTTTTTTATACATTTTCACTTCATTCCATTTGTTTCACATATTATAAGTCATTCAGTTCATGCAAGTTTCATTGAAAAGGTAATCATCCATCATTAACTCAAAATATATTTTTTTCTTTATGAAATTGGTTTAACTATACTATAACTACCGAAATGTTCTCTTTCTGTAGCTAACCTAAATTTCCATAGCGAAATCCAAACTTCCACAGGTTCGCACATGCTAGAAAACAACCAAAGCACATAAGCAATTGCCAAATGTCATCATATGCATTAGAGGAATTTTGAGGTCTAAAATGGGCCTCAAAACAAAAAAGTGCAACAACAAAAAAAATTCTAAGAACCAATAAGATTCAAGATGATGATGTTAACCATGGGGGATGATTCACCATTTTTGGAGTAAAAAAGTAAAAAGATTAAAAAATGAAAAAATACAAAAAACTATTTTTTCAACTTATCTCCCTATGGATTTACTCAAATTTCGAGCGGGAGAACTTGTTGGATGCATAATTTAATTCCTCATCCAAGGAGTACCCATGTTTCATACTTTCGATGGTCCTTGCTATAGAAAAAATGAGAAAAACATGAAAAATATGATTGCAAACACATTTTCATGTATTTCTCATTTTTTGGGTAGTAGGGTCCATTAGAAGTATGTAACATGGGTACTCCTTGAATCAAGAACTAAATTATCCATCCAACAAGTGTTCCTGCATGAAATTTTAGTAAATCCATAGGGAGATAAGTTGAAAATACAAGTTCAAAAAGTAGTTTTTTTCCTTATTACCTCTAAAATATGATGATGAAATCTAATATTATTTTGTTATTTCCACTCTTATTTTATAATATTCATTAGGAGACCCATTTTAGACCTAAAAATTTATCTAATGGGAGGACCACCTATTGGTTACAGATGGAAGCTCACAGGATAAGCATATCTCATTGCTCAAACATGAGGTCAACGTGGCTATGGCATACCTATTTTGCGCAGAATATCAAGTGAATGGTTCTACAATCAAGTGAGCGGGGATAATTAGCAACCAAGCGAGAAATAAAGACCATGTTGAAGCTGTTGATGTGTCAATAAATGTCTTATCGTGATTCACTCCTTCAGTAGTGAATCATGAGAAGAGAGATTCCTATTTTGATTCAGAAACTTAGATATTGATTTCACTTCTAGTTTCTAGGAAATAGTTCCTTGAGTTGTTTAACTTTGTAAAAATTATAGAACCACTTAATTTTTGGAAGCAAAGATAGTCAATTAAGTTCAAAATTGTTATTATCATTTCCTGGAATGAAGAACTTTTTTATATGCTTTAAGTAATACAAGTTTTTTTCATGAAATTCTCGTGATTATGTCTGACAATTTTAGTCTTGTGATTCGAGTTTTCAACACCTCACACTCATCAAGAGGACTCCCCAAGGACATGTGAGAATAGTATAGATGTTTTTCATTTCTTTGATTTAATTTCTTTATGCTCTACAAGTAGATTAGAGTCTGCTTCATTTAACTATTCAGTTCATTTAGATGCTTTCTTCCATTTTAATGCTCTTCTTTTAAATTAGAATTATATGTATTCACCCTTGTTTCTCTACAGGTCAAGCACTTGACAAAAATACCAAAATAGCCAAAAATATTTACTTTAATTATATTTTAGTTTAGTCTTGGATTTATGATTAGTTCTGGTTCAGTATGTGCACACTAGTAATCTCTTAAGGTTTCTTGCACTTTAACTGGTCTTTGGTTCTTGCTTTCTAGAACAATTTAAATTCCAAAATATTAGATCAACTTTTCCTTCATAGTTTCATAGTTTAGATTTCTTTTCAAGTCCCATAGATTAAATTTGCTTCTAGTTTTATAGGTTAGACTTAGAATCAATTCATAAAATAGATTTGCTTTGAGAGTTTCATGGAATAAGTTTTTTTCCAAGTCAAATAGCTTATGTTTCCTTTCCAAGAAAAATGGAGTAAATTTGTGTTTCAAGAATTCAGTAGAATAATATTTCATTCCTTATTCAATAGAATACGATTTTTAAGATTTTACATTAGCATAGAATTCATTTACATTTCAAGCCTTGAATTGCAAAATTTCATAAATTTTGGTCTTTGAGAAAGAACATGTGTGTGTTCTTACTAAGATCTCATCATTAGACTTAATTTTCATCTTGAAACTATAATAGTCTTATTTTCAATTAAAAGTTGATAGCCTAGCATATATAGTGCAAGTATACTTTGAAAGTTCATGAACCTTGGATTGATAATCTAATGTAAAGTAATTTAAACAAAAATTAAATTATCTAATAGGTTTGTCAGCCAATACATAAATTCCAAGTGGCAATGAGGGTGCTCATTGGGATAGCCACATGGGCACCATGTGATGGGTTGATGACATGACACTAAACTTTAGGTGGTCATATCTTTCGATCTAGGAGTCAGATCAAGACAATTTATATCATCAGAATCATCTCAATGAGATGAACACAAATACGTCATCTATTTAAAGTTTTGAATAAGTAAAAAAGGATAAAAAAATTTAGATCCCATTTCCATAATGCCACCTTGGATCTTGGGTCAGCCTAGTTATTGCCTCCTTCCAACCTATGTTTTGGGTAGGATTAGGAGGGGGTCTATTATATTCATAAGTGACACAATTGAATTATTTGACAATATGGGAAATTACTATCCGTTTCCCTCATTATTCTACTTCAATAAATGGCATTTGAGCTTGATAATTATCCAATGGATTGGAGGTACCATGTGCGGGGATTAAATTTAGAGGTGGTGCTAGAAGATTTCATGGTTATATTTTTGAAGATGAGTTTAGATCATGAAGCACTGATGTTGGGATAGCCATTTGAGGAATCATTTATGGCTCAACCTTGGACACGTATTAGAGGTTGTCCTTGCCATTGGTGGGTCTCTCTCTTTGAATTCAAAGTTCATCCTTGTTGTCCCTATTGTGTGTACAGGACTTGGAACTCTATTGGTGTTGTTAGTGTCAGCCTTTGTAGCCTTCCTTCAGTGATCAAACATGCTCTTACAAAGTGATTTTAAGGTGTCAAGGTCAAATTTTGTCATTTCAGTGAATCTTCAAGCAAAATTTGGTCACTAGGCATTAGGTCTAGGGTTTGCTTTCACTCCTTTCAAAATTGCCCAAAGGTCAATATATGTCACTATTCAGCTAATTCTATCATCATTCATATGGTTTTTATCATCATGTCAAGTTCCATTGGGTCATTTTATAGCTTATTCATGCTTCAGTTGTGCCTTAGTAAGGTCCATTTCCCTCTCCTAGGGTTTTGGAGGTAATTTCTCTTGGATGGTAAAATCATTAGCAAAGCTTGTATCCAGATGTTCATACACCTTCCCCTATCCTTCATGTACCTTATTAAACACTTCCTATCATTGAGATTCCACAAATTCCTCATTTTTCCACAAACCCTAGTTTCTTGCTACAACTTGGCAATTTTCTAAGTTGGGCCTGTGTTTTTCCCTTTTGGACCCCTTCCCCTCACTCGATCTCTGAGATTCCACTTTCCCCTACTTCCTAACATCCCTCCCTACTTCCAAAAATTTCCCTAAGAATTTAGAAGCCCCTTATCCCCTTCCTTTCGCTTCATTTCGACAAATTCCCTTGTTTCACACATCGGGATAAGTTTTACTCAAATGATGTTTCTGAGCAATTAAAGATGCATTTTAGTACACTGAGAGAGGTTTTTGTCCAAAAAATACCAAAGAAGAAAAACCTCCCTCACGTTTTACACAGGTATCATGGTTTTAGAGAAATGTCAAACATATCGTTGCCTCAGGAGAATTGATGCACCTCTGAAGTGACCTTGGGAAAATCAAGATTTCTCCTAGCTTGGTTGGCCAAATCACTTTCTTTATGTGTCAAATGATAATTAGACACAAATATATTTCTAACGAGCTATCATGAGCTCAATTTGGAGTTGAGGAAGGCATTCAAACGTTGACTGCAACAACACTCTACCTTGAGGCAACCTCATTTGGCACATTTTGAACAGCCTTGGGAGATTTGCTTTTTGACAAGGAAAATGAACTCCAAATTGACAAATTATAGTTGGATTAGCAATTAGACTCAAATACCTTTCCAACGAGCTATCCTACACCCAATTGCGACACCGGGAAGGCCTCCAAATGCCTCTTACAAAATGCGTTACGCGTTGGGTCTGTGCGCTACGCACTGGGCCTCACTGCCCAGTGTAAAAAAACAAAGGCGCTACGCATCAGGCCGTGCGCTACGCATTGAAACTATGCGCTACGCACTCATTCCAACATCAAATTTATGCACCCAGATCGTGTCTAATCGCCTCCAAATCTGCAAGTAGGTGTTCTTTGACTGATTCAATCAATTTGATATTGTTTATAGTGTGTTTGAAGAAGAGGAGATGATGTGTTGGGTGTAAGAAATCAAATGAAACCCTAGGCCCCTATCAAAATCTTTTTAAAGGGTATTAAAGGACATATGAGTAATTGGTGAAGATTTTTCTGCCTTTCCTTGATGAAAACCAGCTCCATGCTCATTTGTAAACCCTAGTCAACATTTCAAAGGGCACACAATATATTTTGTTCATTTGTCAAGCAGTGACCGTTTTGTGCCAATTCATTGAAAACAGAGCATTATCATTATGGCTTAGTTTGTATGATGCTTTGGTAAACATAGAAGAGTTTTTAGTATGCATTGAAGTTTGGCTCCACCACACCTATATCACTATACATATCACAGACATCTTGATACCAAAGCCATGTCAGACACAGATTCAGTTTATGAGCAGGAGGTAGAAGCTGACCGGGATACTTGGCTCGAGAGGGTCAACATTCACTTAGAGAAGTTGTTGGCAAAGGTTAATAGAGATAAAGATATGCTCCGACACATGAAACATCATTATTGGGCTCGCATGCATGTCAATAAAGCAAGAGTGAAGATGTTGAAAAAGAGGTTGAGCCAAGCCCTAAAACGACGGAAGAGGTCGGATCCACTTCGAGTTTTGGCCGAAGCTTCATTGGCTGAGCATAACACATGATAGAGGTTCTTCACTCTTAATTTGGGAAAATTCGGAGAAAAAATTTTCGTTTTGAAATTTTTGGCTTGCAAAACAGGTTTTTTGGCTCTAAGCGTAGCGCGCAGCGCGCTACCCTGAAGATTGGGAGGTCCAAATGACAAATGGCTTGTAGTTTTGGATTTTTCATGAATAAATACACATGTTCAGCCATTGCCGAAGCATTTCATTGAGATATGGATGGTCAAAATGTCCAAAAACATCATCAAAACCACCTTGCTGCCACCTTTTCCAATAGCAGGAAGTACTTCTGGGAGAATTCAGTTTTAAAGGGGAAAATGAGCTCCAAATTGGAAAATTCCACTTAGGTTGGAAAACAGCCATCTAGGGCTTTCCAACGAGATATCATGAGCTCAATTTGGGTGTTGGGAAGTGCCCAAAAAATAGGCTCAAATGTGCGCTACGCATAGGGATTAGGGGCGCTACGCATACAGTTTTTGACCCAGTTTTTCACCTTCAACACAGGGGTTCGGCTAGTTTTCACCAGTTTCACTCTTTGATGTAATTTTTGACCCAACATGATGTAATTTTATGTATGTAAGGTAACATGGCACTTATCTACCTTCTTCTAGATGATTCATTCATAAATTAGCAAGAAATCAATGTAATGAGTCAGTTTCCTTCTTTTTAGAGGCAGGTTGTTTGGTCATCTAGATTCTTGCTCCATGTTTAGAATTTGTTCAAACTGCTCCTAGAAGGAGGAACTCGACCCCTAGAGGTTAGGGAATGAGGATAGCTTGGTCTATATATGTAAATTTTCATTCAGTAGGAGAGGTTGGACTCTTGGGAATAGCTTGAGACTATATTGTACATATCTTATCTGCATTTTGGCAAAGGAAAGACCAGGGTTTTGCAGCACTATTTGGGATTCATGTGGCTTTATGTGTTGATGGTGTGTTTCTCTCAGTACTTGTAAGTTGTGTATGTGTACCATTTTCTTTACTTAATCTTCTGTAATTAAACAAATGAAGTGTTAAGGTAGAATCCATGAACTTGCTATGCTCTGCCTTTCAATTTGTTTAATTTTCTATGTTTTCTTCAGTTTAAGGAGAATCCTTGAGACTCCCCTGCTCTCCTTAGCTCCTCACCAGTCTGATCTACCCATCTCACTTGCTTTAAGGCATCAAAACAATCGCCTATCTTGCCCCAAGTAGACCTCTGCAAAAACTATGCCTCATCCCCGCACCCAAAATTGCCTTTCCCTTGAACTCCACAAAACCTTTAAAAATCAATTTTAAACTCTTTTCACTTCATACCTAGCCTAACATTAGTCATCAATTCGGTCATCTCGAGCCTCTTTGATTAGCTTTTTTTGAGTTTGACCCGGAGAGAGCCCTCTCCTGTCCTCGTAGGGCTAGCTACGAGGCTGAGCGTGGTTTGATGTGGCCTTGAATATCACCTTATTTCAGCCTAAGGTAGATTTGAGCGCTAACATAGTGGCGACCATACTGGGGAAGAACTGGTTTGCTTGTTAGTGTTATTTGATTTATAGCTACAGAAGGAGTCTGAAGTCACGCCAGGTAGCCTTCGAACTGCACATTGCTCTGCGAGTGCATAGTAGATAAATGTTGCTTCAGTCGATCTCCAGTCTAGCTTGTAATCGTAACACTTAACTTATAAGTTGCCCCAGTACATGTATCGAGTTTATATTTGATTGTTGATGGTGGACAACGATCAGACACTAGCAAGGCTGAAATCATTCACCTGGTGACTCTAAATCATTTTCGAGATCAGATCCAAAGACTCCACTGGAGGATGATCCCGACCTGCAAAAACATGAAAGGACCACATGGAAAAATCAGGTATTCAAGTTGGAATTTCATCCAAGACATTTTGTTCTTTATCATAAATTATTTCTTCTCTTTTCCCAAGAATGTCAAGAAGGCTTTGCAAAGTATACTATATATGAGAAGAGATCCTTGGCCTGCAGTTGATTCTTTCCCTTTGAAGATTGTGAATACCAAATATTTGCATACCTTTGAGCTTGATCAAGACCTTTCTTCTAAATTTTGTGATGACCATCTTCAAATTGATGAACCTCAAAAGACCAAGACTGATTCTATACCTGTTGTACATACCCCCTACACCTTGTAAAATTCTAGATCGGTATAAACCTCTTGTTTTACCTTCTGTTCTCCATGCTTTCCCCAAAAACTATGATCTATACTTGCTGAGGTTCGATGGTGAAAGTAAGAATGCCAACGTTGAGAAACATGTGCAAAATTTTGAGTCTTTTCTAGATCTTTTTGAAGTTGATGATGAAGATGTTAGTATTAGGCTTTTGGCTCTTTCTTTGCAAGGCAAAGTCAGTAGTTGGTTCAAAACCCTGCCTGATGCGAGCATCTCAGATTTCCAGCAGTTCGTCAATGTTTTCCTCGACAGGTGGATGATCTGGCAGAACCTTTTCCTTATTATAGAAGAGTATAATCAGCTGAAAAGACTTCCAGGGGAGAGAGTACAACAATTTTTGGCCAGATTTAGCCAAGTTTATTATTCAATGCCAGTTGATATAAGGCCAACTCCTAAATCTGCTCTCTTGCACTATCCGGGTGCCTTTGATCCGGAGATGGAGTTTCAGCTGAGAGAAAGGGATATTGCAACTCTTCATGAGATGCAAAACAGTGCTGTAAATGTAGAGGCGCATCTGTTGATCCGACGGGCAAGGTTGAAAGAAGAAGAGATGAAAAACATAGATCCGGTCGAATCAAAATCTCTAGAGATGAAACATGACATTTTGGTAAGTGCAATGGAAAAGATGATGGACAAGATCAACGCAAGGAATGATTATGATGTTCTAGCTCATGGCTCGCTGATTGAAAAAGAACAAGTTGCTGCTCCAAAACATTTTGTTTCTTATCCTAGTTGTCATAGATCTGATAATGATTGTTTTGTAGATCACCTTGGCGAAGAAATAACTATTGATATGACTTGCATGCTTGATGATATGTTTTATACCGATGATTTGCCTCAGTTTGATCAGTATGATGATGATTATGTTCTCCAAACAGAAGCTACTATTGCAGATGAACAAGCAGCTAGTTTGTGGGAGGAAGAAGTTCATTTTCAGCAGCTTGAATACAATGTTCAGCCATCACATATGAGCTATGACAGTGAAGAGGAAAGTGCAACAAATTTTGAAGTAAGTGAAGGATCTTTGCCTTTTTGTTTTGATTCATGTCAGTTCATCAGAGACAACTTCCATGCAATCAGAAATCAGCTGTCAACAATTTTTGATTTGGACCATCTTGAGAGCAATGAAAACCTTGTTCAAGACTTGTCATATCTAGAATTGCAGCCCCCGAATGCCATTGATTGTCAAGTTGCAGATGACGGCATGGAAGCTGACACATATGATCAAATGATACAAGAAGGTTCTCTTCCTTTCTGTTTTGAATCATTTCAGCTTTTGAAGGGAAATTTGCATAATACATCTTCAGTAAAGAATGAGCAGCATGTAGGCAATCATGCAATCACATTGGAACCAATAGAAAATGGGTTGCAATAGTCTTTTCAAGTTTTTCATGATCCAATAGCTGATGTTTTGGATGAGGTTTGCAGTCAAAGTCTCTCTCCATTGACTACATGTGAGCTTGAAACATGTGCTGATATGAATTTAATTCGGCAGCCAGTTACTTTGTCATTTTCAGCAAAGGTCTCGTCACAAGGCTCAGATCAAAGTTTGCATTCATGGTATGAGGAAACGAGAAGTAATCCATTAGATGAGCTAAGTTCCAGTGCGCTTGAATTTCAAGATCCTTATGCATTGTTTTTGGAGGCAGATAGAGGATACATATCATTCAACGGATCTATTTCCAAGTTGTCATGGGAGTTTCCTTTCAGTAGTTCTCTCTTGTTGTTCATAAGTGAGCACTTGTGAAAAATTTGAACAGCAGATGGAATACTTACTTGGTTGCATTGGTTTTTTCATTTCACTTGATCAGGTGATGAATGAAATTGTTAGAGTAGGTTTTGATGAATAAGCTCCACTTTGAGCATCATTTCCAGTTTGTCAGTTTTGTTTAAGTATTGAGTCAGCTTTTAGTTAAGTGAGAGTCAATTTGTGTCGTCCAAGTCATCAGTTTTCAGTCATGCATTTTAGTTTGAGTTTTTGACTCCATTGCCCAATGGATGAAGGCACTGTCTACTCTCCCAGAGATCTGCCGTTCTTGGCACCTCCAAGGAGCTACCATCCCCATTGGAGCCAATGTTAGTGTCAGCCTTTGTAGCCTTCCTTCAGTGATCAAACATGCTCTTACAAAGTGATTTTAAGGTGTCAAGGTCAAATTTTGTCATTTCAGTGAATCCTCAAGCAAAATTTGGTCACTAGGCATTACGTCTAGGGTTTGCTTTCACTCATTTCAAAATTGCCCAAAGGTCAGTCTATTTCACTATTCAGCTAATTCTATCATCATTGATATGGTTTTTATCATCATGTCAAGTTCCATTGGGTCATTTTACAGCGTATTCATGCTTCAGTTGTGCCTTGGTAAGGTCCATTTCCCTCTCCTAGGGTTTTGGAGGTAATTTCTCTTGGATGGTCAAATAATTAGCAAAGCTTGTATCCATATGTTCATACACCTTCCCCTATCCTTCATGTACCATATTAAACACTTCCCATCACTGATATTCCCAAAATTCCTCATTTTTCCACAAACCCTAGTTTCTTGCTACAACCTGGCAGTTTTCTAGGTTGGGCCTGTGTTTTTCCCTTTTGGACCCCTTCCCCTCACTCAATCTCCATGATTCCACTTTCCCCTACTTCCTAACATCCCTCCCTACTTCCAAAAATTTCCCCGAGAATTAAGAAGGCCCTTATCCCCTTCATTTCGCTTCATTTCGACAAAATCCCTTGTTTCACACATCGGGATAAGTTTTACTCAAATGTTGTTTTTGAGCAATTAAAGATGCATTTTGGAAAACTGAGAGAGGTGTTTGTCCAAAACATTCCAAAGAATAAAAACCTCTCTCACTTGTTACACAGGTATCATGGTTTTAGAGAAATGTCAAAAATACCGTTGCCTCAGGAGAATTGAATGCACCTCTGAAGTGACCTTGGGAAAATCCAGATTTCTCCTAGCTTGGTTGGCCAACTCACTTTCTTGATGAGTAAAATGATAACTAGACACAAATATATTTCTAAAAAGCTATCATGAGCTCAATTTGGAGTTGAGTAAGGCATTCCAAAGTTGACTGCAATAGCACTCTGCCTTGAGGCAGCCTCATTTGGCACATTTTGATCAGTCTAGAGAGATTTGATTTTTGACAAGGATAATGAACTCCAAATTTAAAAATTCTAGTTGTGTGGAAAATTAGAATCAAATACCTTTCCAACGAGCTATCCTGCGCTCGATTTTAACACCGGGAAGGCCTCCAAATGCCTCTTACAAAATGCATTGTGCGTTGGGTCTGTGCACTATGCACTAGGCCTCACTAGCCAGTGTAAAAAAACAAACGCGCTACGCATCAGGCCGTGCGCTATGCATTGAAACTGTGTGCTACGCACTCATTCCAGCATCAAATTTATCCACCCAGATCGTGTCTAATCACCTCCAAAGCTGCAAGTAGGTGTTCTTTGACTGATTCAATCAATTTGATATTGTTTATAGTGTGTTTGAAGAAGAGGAGGTGATGTGTTGGGTGTAAGAAATCAAATGAAACCCTAGGCCCCTATCAAAATCTTTTTAAAGGGTATTAAAGGACATATGAGTAATTGGTGAAGATTTTTCTTCCTTTCCTTGATCAAAACCAGCTCCATGCTCATTTGTAAACCCTAGTCAACATTTCAAAGGGCACACAATATATTTTGTTCATTTGTCAAGCAGTGACCGTTTTGTGCCAATTCATTGAAAACAGAGCATTATCATTATGGCTTAGTTTGTATGATGCTTTGGTAAACATAGAAGAGTTTTTAGTATGCATTGAAGTTTGGCTCCACCACACCTATATCACTATACATATCACAGACATCTTGATACCAAAGCCATGTCAAACACAGATTCAGTTTATGAGCAGGAGGTAGAAGCTGACTGGGAGACTTGGCTCGAGAGGGTCAACATTCACTTAGAGAAGTTGTTGGCAAAGGTTAATAGAGATAAAGATATGATCCGACACATGGAACATCATTATTGGGCTCGCATGCATATCAACAAAGCAAGAGTGAAGATGTTGAAAAAGAGGTTGAACCAAGCCCTAAAACGGCGAAAGAGGTTGGATCCACTTCGAGTTTTGACCAAATCTTCATTGGCTAAGCATAACACATGATAGAGGGTCTTCACTCCGAATTTGGGCAAATTCGGAGAAAATTTTGTCGTTTTGAAATTTTTGGCTTACAAAACAGGTTTTTTAGCTCTACACGTAGAGCGCTACCCTGAAGATTGGGAGGTCCAAATGACAAATGGCTTGTAGTTTTGGATTTTTCATGAAGAAATACACATGTTCAGCCATTTCCGAAGCATTTCATTGAGATCTAGATGGTCAAAATGTCCAAAAACATCATCAAAACCACCTTGCTGCCACCTTTTCCAATAGCAGGAAGTACTTCTGGTAGAATTCAGTTTTGAGGCGGAAAATGAGCTCCAAATTGGAAAATTTCACTTGGGTTGGAAAGTAGACATCCAGGGATTTCCAACGAGCTATCATGAGCTCCATTTGGGTGTCAGAAAGTGCCCCAAAAACAGGCTCAAATGTGCACTACGCATAGGGATCAGGGGCGCTACGCATACAGTTTTTGACCCAGTTTTTCACCTTCAGCACAGGGATTCGGCTAGTTTTCACCAGTTTCACTATTTGATGTAATTTTTGACCCAACATGATGTAATTTGATGTATTTAAGGTAACATGTCACTTATCTACCTTCTTCTAGATGATTCATTCATAAATTAGCAAGAAATCAATGTAATGAGTCAGTTTCCTTCTTTTTAGAGGCAGGTTGTTTGGTCATCTAGATTCTTGCTCCATGTTTAGAATTTGTTCAAACTGCTCCTAGAAGGAGGAGCTCGACCCCTAGAGGTTAGGAAAGGAGTTAGTATGGTCTATATATGTAATTTTTCATTCAGTTGGAGAGGTTGGACTCTTGGGAATACCTTGACACTCTATTGTACATATCTTATCTGCATTTTTGGCAAAGGAAAGACCAGGGTTTTGCAGCACTATTTTGGATTCATGTGGCTTTATGTGTTGATGGTGTGTTTCTCTCAGTACTTGTAAGTTGTGTATGTGTACCATTTTCTTTACTTAATCTTCTGTAATTAAACAAATGAAGTGTTAAGGTAGAATCCATGAACTTGCTATGCTCTGCCTTTCAATTTGTTTAATTTTCTATGTTTTCTTCAGTTTAAGGAGAATCCTTGAGACTCCCTTGCTCTCCTTAGCTCCTCACCATTCTGATATACCCATCTCACTTGCTTTAAGGCATCAAAACAATCGCCTATCTTGCCCCAAGTAGACCTCTGCAAAAACTATGCCTCATCCCTGCACCCAAAATTGCCTTTCCCTTGAACTCCACAAAACCTTTAAAAATCAATTTTAAACTCTTTTAACTTCATACCTAGCCTAACATTAGTCATCCATTCGGTCATCTCGAGCCTCTTTGATTAGCTTTTGCCAAGTTTGACCCGGAGAGAGCCCTCTCCTGTCCTCGTAGGGCTAGCTACGAGGCTGAGCGTGGTTTGATGTGGCCTTGAATCTCACCTTATTTCAGCCTAAGGTAGATTTGAGCGCTAACATGTGTCATGGATATTTTTGTTGGGGTTTTCTCATTGTGTTTGGTTCTACTACCACTAGTAGGATCTTATTGTGCCTACTAATCTGTGTTTGTTAAATTTAGGGGTGAAGCACAAAGATACAAAGGAAAACTACTATTGTAGAAATAGATATCATGTGTTATGTGATTTAAAGGAAATTTGTAGATGTTTGGAGAGATGTCAAAAATATATAGAAAAGGTGTTATATAGCATCACCAATTCCAATTTCAGGTAGACTTAGTTGTGCCATGAAGCATGGAAATGAATATAAAAGGATAAGAAGAAAATCAATGGTAGTTGTGCCATGATAACTACATTGCAACTATGTTATGCATGAATTCAATACTTTCATGATTGTTACTCATGAGAAATATCTGGAGCTAAATCTCAACTCCATTTTGAAATTTTTGATCTCTTAGCTTATGGTTCATCTATGATTTTTATTAATGTCCTCATTACTTTTTAATGAATAAAGAACATTTTAGTAAATTTTAACTCTGTATTTATGTTATTTGTTGCAATCAATTTGGGTTTTCTATTTATGTTTATATATAATTGAATTTACTCAAACCATCCATTTTTCCTAGAATTAGTTTCACATCAAATTTTGTAACTCATGAATTTTTATTATGAATTTATTCTTGAGAGTAAACTATGACGGTTTTCATAAATTAATTTCTAATAAATTTTTCAACTTCATCCCAAAATGGGTTGTTTTCCAAGGAAAATAGAGGGGGCGTGTGAGTTATCATCATGCCACCTAACCAAGAGACTATGGGACATGGAAGCACACCCCCATAGAGAATGTTAAAGGCTTAATCAATCCCAAGATGTCGACTCATGTAGCTTGAAACCATGGCTGGTAACTCCTTGCAAAATCCAAACTCATACTTTGATTACCATCTTCACTTCCAGATTGTTCACAAAGAGCCCACTCATGCGAAGTACCAACTACAGTTAACATTGTTTATGTCTCTCCATTTTATTATTCAAAATTTGCATACTTTCACTAGTGTTGGTTTCTAAACCTTCATGTCCATCTCGGAGGCCTCGACTCTCGTCAACTTCAATTGGGATCCTATGTTGGCCCATCTTCTTGATACCTAGCCTAGTAATGACTAGAAATCTTCATTGTGTCCCCACAATTGTAGAAAACAAAGTTTCCCCTTGTCAATTGGACCTGCAATGTTGATAGAAATTATCAAAAGGATCAGAGGCTTTGGTTTGTATTGCTGTAGACTTTTCCTTACAACCTTGATGGGTATGGTGCAAATTTTTTGTTGTGCTTTTTTGCACGAAAAGAAACCAAACTTTCTATAATTGGATAATGTCTTTGGTAGCAGAGAATCCATATTATTCCTATCCAATAATATAATCTCAACTTTGAGTCTCTTCCTTTATTTTATGATTCTCTTATTACCCTTCTTTTTCTTTTCATTCTCATTTGGTTCAATTGTATTTGTAATTGGATTGATTTAGTGGCTAGGGGACCTCTCAATGGTTTGGTTTTTTGGTCCATTTTCCTCCCTCTATCACTCTCCCTTGTTGGCCTTGTATCACCCCCTATTATCTACTTGGCTAGCTTCCCTCCTCAACTCTTTCATTGTCTTTTTCTTCTTCCTCTAGTCTTTTCCATATTTACTACATTTTCACTCTTTCCCAATTCTCCTACACATGGCCCTCTTCCTGGATTTTATAATTTGTGCCTCTCCTCTCTTGGCCCTCCATCCCCCTTTTCTTTTTGGCCTCCTGTCCATGCCTCGTAAATGTGCTTGTGTCCCTAAGGGGGAAACCTACTACTAGGAATGGGAAAATCTAAGAAATGCACTTACAAACCACCATTTAGAGGAAAGTGTTGCCTAGTTTCACAAGGTTACCCCGAGACCCATCCAAGATGAACTCACCCGTGCTCATGGAGAAGGAACCTCTCATAAGCACCAACTCTTGAACATGGAGGTTCTCGCTGAGATGGAAGATTGGTGTGGATATTGGGCATACACGTGGATGATTCAACTAGTACATGCACATAATGGATTTATATTGGTACATCAAATTACTTCTTGGATAATATTATTAAATAAGTTCGAGCATCAGATATATATCCTCCACTCTATGGAGCACTTTCATAGTCACATGAAGGACCTAGATCATAGGCTGGAGCAAAAAGAGCAACACCTTGGAATCCCACCCCTAGATAGAGGCATCCTAGGAGGCAATAAGGAACTCATCCGGGCTGTAGCTGTGATTTTTTATCCCTCCACTTAATTCCCTCATATGTCCCTAGTTTACTTATTTCTCATTTGCACTATTTATTTTCAAGGTCAAATAGGCCTAATTTTGAGTCCTTGTATGGTTAATTTTGGTTTTCTAAGTAATTTGATATCTTAAGCCTCTCTAAGGAAAAAAAAATTGGTTATGGTCTAATCTTCCCAATGAACTATAAACATAATATTTTCAAAAACTTCATGTACATGTTTGTTTAGAATGAAATACAAAATTTACCCCACACAAAAAAGAGAAAATCTCAACTTCCAATATAAGAATCATCATCATTATTTTTATTTTTATTTAACAAAGTCCACTCCTCAAGAGATTAATCTATCTTCTTATGTTCTTCACTAACATTATCAATAGAACTAAGAAATTTAATTCACGTCAGATATCTATATATCAAGTAAGTTGATTAACTTGTATCTCAACTTCACTGAATATCAACATGGATTCAAATGATTGTTCCTTCGACTAACTTTCACCACATTGATATAAATATGAGTTCCAAGGACATATCATAAGTACATTACTAGGAATGTGTTGAGAATCCTTCTAAGTTAAGAGTATAGAAAGCATAATTTTGTAGGATTGAATCCATTAAGTTGATTTCATAGAAAATTGACTTGCTAAAGAATTATCGGCAAGTTCATCTATTTATTTGATAAGACTATGTTTTATATCTAAAATAAATTTTCGTTAATGATTTGTAAGATTCAACAATTTATTGGCGAAGGTTGGAGTGGGAGGGATCTTATTTGGTCCCAATGGAAAAATGGTGTATCAATTCACTTGGGGTATTGGAAGAGCAACCAACAACCATGCAAATTTCTTGGCTTTATTGAAGTGTCTTGAAATTGCAGTGGGAAAAAAAATCTCAAAACTAAATGTTATCGATGATCCATAAACTGTCTTGGATATTCTATTGGAAAGTTCATCACACCATATCTGATAATATTATATTAAAAATTTTAAATTCTACACTACTATAGTTTTACTAGATTTTTGGATATGTAGATTTATTGTAAATAGTTCATGCATGCAAATGAAAATAATGCACAAAACAGAGAACGAAAAAATAAAATCCCACACATGTTAGACACAATAATTTCTCTGGGAAACCCTTTCGAGAGAAAAACCCAACTAGAAGTTGAGTTCACTCTGCTCTCTTTCTCTGTATGGAAATATGGTTGTGAGTACAAAGAAGTATGGAATGTGGCCCATGGGCTACTACAATGCACAAATCCTCTTTGTGTGCTCTACCTCATGTCCCTCTTGGCTATTTTTGCTCAACTATGGAACAACTGCACTCGAAAGAATGGAATGGCTCTTCCTCCTAAGGGCCCTGTTATAACACAACCCAATAGCCTACTAGTGGTTAAGTTTGAATACCTCAACTCTTAACTTGAGTTACAATATAGAATATTCTAGAGTCTTTTACATAATAATCACATGGCTAGCCCATTTTCCATGAATAATGGGGGTTTACATGAAATCCTCTAGAAGTATGGTTGTGAAAATAGGAAGGTCAACATTTGAGTGGCACTACGTTCACATACGAACTCTGATTGACATGCACCTTATGTTGTTGGAAATGTATCTATTTGTAGAATAGCATGAAAATGTGTGGCACTAAAGTGGCAAAGTTTTACCCTCAAAAAATGTTGTTTGATGCCTCAAAATGCTCTTGGAAGGTTTTAGACCTTGTTTTGCCAAACTAGGCCCCATCGGTAAAAATGGTCTCATGAGTTGATTTGTAACAACCTAGGTTAAGTTTCCATGTAAAAAATTTAAGACCAACGTCATGGAACACACACTCTAAGATGAATGGTGGGAGAAACATACTAGTGGGTGTTCATTTTGGTTTATTATGGCTAAGGAAATTAGGAAAGGCATTGACAAAGGCAAAGGGGCATTAATTGGCATTTATTTATGAAAATAAAGGAAAATGGGAGAAGAGGAAGGTGAAAGATCACATATTTGCATGAGAAGGAAATTAAAGGAAAAATAAAGGAAAATGAAGAAATTAGAGGCCTCAATGATAAAAAGGCTTATGAGGATCAGTTCATAGCTTTTGGTTAGTGTTGTATTTTGTTAGTTTAGTTTTGGAGCCCTCTTTTATCCTCTCTCTCTAAAAATCTTTCACACTTAGAGAAATATTTGACCATTATTGGAGCATGCTTGGAGCTCTCTAGTTTTCATTGGATTTGGAAAAATAAGGAAAAGGAAAACGAGAAAGTGCAAGGGAATAGCGGGATCGACAGCTACAATGGGATTGTTTTGCAGGTACCGAGTTTCATATATGATTTCCTTGCTAGTTTTGGTATGCATGGTATATGCATGTGATTATTTGTTTATGGTTTTTCATTGTGTAACAAGTGTAGTAAAAAATCCATGTAAAAAATATAAGACCAAGGTCATGGGACATGTATTCCAAGCTGAATGGTGGGAAACACATCCTAGTAGATGTTCATTTGATTTATTATGGCTAAAGGAAATTGGCAAAGGAAATGGAAAAGGCTTTGGAAAGGCAAGAGGAAATTATTGACATTTTATTTATGAAAATAATGGGAAATAGGAGAAAAGGAAGGTCAAAGGTCACATGTTGCATGTGAGGGGGAAATTGAAGGAAAATAATGGAAAATGAATAAATTAGAGGCCTCATTTATAAAAAGGCTTATGAGGATCAATTCATAGCTTTTGTCAGTGTTAGTGTTTTGGTCAATTCAATTTTGGAGCTCTCATTTTCTACTCTCTCTCTCTCTCTCTCTCTCTCACATACTCTTGGACACTTAGAGTTTTCTTGGAGCACTCTTGGAGGAGTGTGGCATACTTGGAATTTGGAGAAAAAAGGCAAAGGAAGAGTAGCAAAGTGAAAGAGGACATCAGGATCAGCAACTATATTGAGTTTTTCTTGCAGGTACTGAGTTGCATGTATGATTTCCTTGCTAGTTTTGTTATGCATGGCACATGCATGTGGTTTATTGGTTATGATATGTCATTGGTATGGAGGATTTCCTAGATTGGCAGTGGATTTTCCTAGCCTTTCCATTTCATGGATAACCATGGTTTTTTGGGTGTCTTTTGTTTTGTTTTATGTTTGGTTATCATGTTCCTTATGGATGTGGATTGAGTTACTAGTTCCTGGAAGCCTTGGTTGGATAAACACTCTGAAAGCCCTGTAAGAGCTTGGGTTGAGTTACTAGTCCTAGAATCCTTGGTTTGAAAAATGCTTTGAAAGCCCTTGGTGGGTTGAGTTACTAATCCTAGAAGCCCTGGTTGGAAAAATGCTCTGGAAGCCTGGCATCAGTTGTGGGTTGAGTTACTAATCTTGGAAGCCTGGTTGGAACAAACACTCTAGATCCTTGGACAACTTGGGTAGAGACCAATCTAGAGATGGTTAGTGTTGTTTGATTGTGAGGTGGATGTTGGCATTATGATATAGATATGATACAGGTGTTGCCCTTGATGACAACTCACTCAAATGATAGATCATAGTACAACTCGTAAATAGCAAAGAATTAATGATCAGAGAGGTATATGCAGGTGTGATGTGACAAAGAAGCGTATACACACGCATGCACCATATACCAAGTCGCGTATACATACACACACATGTTTACAGAAGGAAAGGCGTGTACATGTTGGGAATCTAAGTTTTGGTCCATGGTATTTGGTCCATGGTATTTTGGTATTGGTCCATGGTATTTGGTCCGAAGTGTTGACCCCAGGTATTGGGTCCAAGGTATTGGTTCTACGTGGTTTTGGACCATGGTACTGTGAGAGGCCTAAACCTATATAAGGAGAAGATCATTAGGCCAAGAGTGGCAAGTGTGCAAGTGATGAATATTTGATGAAGTGTGAGATCTAGTATGCTGGTTATGGGTTTGTGATGCTTTTCTTGATCTGAACCAAGGAGGAACCTATGCGGATGATAAAGGTTGATGGACTGAGATCATGAAGACTAAAATTCATTATCATTATATGGTATGATCATGAATAGATCTGAATGCTAACGCATGTTTTATATTTATATCTTATGTTCTGGGTATATCTAAAGTTGAAAATTGTAGTGAAGGTATAAGTAATTATTTTCAGATCTGTATGTGGGTTCTCTATGGTGAAAGTGTGTGTACACACTGATTTGACACAGTCAAGTAGCGTATACATTATATTTGAGGTTGTTGTTGGTTTTAGTGGTTGTTGCAGAGCTCTGGGCTCTGCTCTATATTCTGGTGATTGTGTTTTGATGACAGGGTTTCAATGATTCAGTTTTTTGGTAATTCAGAGTTGTTGGTTGTATTGCAGTGGTGATTGTTTTGTATTTATGGATCCAGTATGAAAATTTATGAAACATGGTCCCTGGAAGAAAAGAGAAGGTTGTAGCCTTCTATAGGTCAGCACCTACATACTATTACATCAACTAGTACAAGAGCTAAGGGGGTTGTAGCTCCCTTCCAGGAGAAGCTGGAGAACGAGAGAAGGTTATAGCCTTCTGCAGGTAGAAGCCTGCGTACTGGTATAAGATTGCACCAGTACAGAAATATTGTAAAAAGAATTTTCTTATTAAAAGAAGATAGAGACAAATTGTAGCAGGTGGTTTTCACCCACATTCGTTTTCCACCTTATATCATGGTGTTCATGTGTTCTTCTTATGTGTGATGATCTGTTCTATTTTACTGCACCTATTTTCTTGTTCATATGGTTAATAACGTTTTGATGCACTCATTGAAGATCAACTAACTGAATCATAAGTTTACTGGATATATACTAGATGTATTAAACATAGTTGTGTATACACACGGGTATCCTTAACTGAAGTAGCGTATATGAATCTGATAATGAAAATGAAAAGATTATTGATTTGATAATACTGATTCACCCCCCCTCCCTCTCAGTATTATTTCCAACAATTGGTATCAAAGCAAGTCCTTCATAAGAAGCTTGATCGCTTGAAGGAAGATCCATCAGGATGAGTAATGACGAAAGAGAGGGACCCATCAGACCACCAATCCTCGATGGGAGCAATTTTGTCTACTGGAAGATAAGAACTACAAAATATCTACAATCACTTCGAACAGATGTTTGGGGAATCGTGGAAGGAGGATATACATATCCATCAACAACTCCTATAGATACAACAAGTAGAAAGCAATATGAACTCAATGCCAAAGTTGTTACTATCTTATTGGCAAGCTTGTCACAATCAGAATTTGTCAAGGTCATGGAGTTCAAATCAACCAAAGAAATATGGGATAAAATCATTCTAAGCTACGAAGGTGATGATCAGGTAAAATGTGCTAAGCTTCAAACCCTCAGAATATGGTATATGAAACTCTTAAGATGTATAGTAATGAAAGCATATCTAATTACTTCCTACATATAGATGAGATTGTCAATTGTATGATGAATCTGGGTGAATAAATTAAGGAAGTTGTCTTAGTTGAGAAATTTTTGAGATCCTTGTCTACTAAATTTGAATCCAAAGTGTTTGCCATAGAAGAAAAGGAGCATCTGCAGAAAAGCACTATGACACAGCTTCACGGAATCTTAACTGCTTTTGATATGAGAAAAGGAGGACCATCAAATATGAGAGAATTCACATTTAAAGTATCAGTAAATGGAAAAGAAAAACTCAATGAATTAGGACACATTTCAGAAGAAGAATATGAGGTAAATTTTGTCAAGACTCTTGAATGGGGATCTAGAAGGTTTAAAGGTAAGCTACCTTTCAAATGTTTTTCTTGTGGTAGAGTTGGTCACTACTGTTATAGACATATTTGGGCAATGCAACCCCAATCACATATGTCCATAAACCAAGGGCTTTTGAGTCCCTAAAAATGTGGTTTCATGCCCTAAAGGAACAAGGTCAGCTGATCACATCATCTCCCAGAAGTTATCCACAGGAAATTGCTCAGAACTGGTCAAAACTAGACCATACAGACTGCCCAGTGTAGAGGGTGCCATGCATCTCACATTCTCAGTGTAAAAAGTGCGATACATATTAGAAATCCCTTCTGTAGGGTGCGATGGGCAAGAGTAGACAAATGGTAAAGACAGTTTGCAAGGTGGATGATCATGGAATCTTCCAGAAACTTCTCCTATGACACTTGCCTCTCTGAATTTGCCCAGGGATGAGTAAGAGATCATTAATCTCCAAGTGGAATCAAGAAATATCAGAGAGAGGACACTAATCAAAATCCCAGAAGCTGACTCACCCCCCTGCAATCATCTATATACGGATCCCTCATCCCAGAGATCCATAGGCTAGAATCTTGTATCTTGTAACGAAGTGTTGTTGGTTTCCTGGTGCAATATCATAGTGTTGGGTGATATAAGCTTTTCATGAGGTGAAGAAGGGCTTTCATGCTGGGAGGATGACGCTGGGTCAGATCAATGGGTTGTAATCCTCTCTTCTACCTCTATATCAATAAAGCTATTCGAGTTTTCCTCCACATTCTTGTATGTTAGCTGATATATGCATGTATGTGGTCAATATATATCTAGTCCTATATTGTTTATGACTGTAGATCTCTGCACTTTGAAGGTATTATGCTGCTTTGACTTTACAGGTACTCTTTGAAGTAGAGCGGTCAAGGGAAGAGCGACAAACATCCATCAAAGAGGAGAAGGAACAAGTGGCGAACCAAGAAAAAGATCAAGGTTGGTATTCTTTGCTCCTCTCCTGTCTACTTCTCATAAAGGAAAGTGAAAGTAACTTTAATCTATTTGTTTCTAAGATAGCTACCCGTCTTAGTGGGACTAGCAGCTCTGCATAGACACTAGATTTCCCAATAACAAAATGGCGACTCTGCTGGGGAGTGACTAGTTTGTTTGCTTGTCTATATTTGTTTACTTTATAAACTTACAGACAGAGCCTGAAGCCAAGCCAGCCAGCCTTAAAATTGCATTTTCTATGCAAGTGCAAAGTAGATCAATGCTGCTTCAGTCTATCTCCGGGTTTTGTTTATAAACTGAAAAATTGATTTGCAGACATCCTTATTTCCCTGGTGGTGGCTCAAGTAGCCTCATTAGATCAGCCCCTGTGATTTGCATTCACTGACTGTCATTTGCTTAGCCTAAATCCCTGAACTAAGCTGCAAACTATGACCCGGAACCAAGTTGAAGTCTCATCCCTGGACCATCGCACCTTCTCCTCTTGGGAATCTGGATGCATCACACCTCTCGTGTGTAGTAAGTGGGATGCATCGCACTTTCCCTGTGTTACAGGTGTGATGGTCAGATAAGACCTCTTCTGCTTACAAATTTTGGTTTCTTATTCACTCTCTTCAACTTTATTCAGGAGTTTTTCTGTCTGTGATCAGTATACCTCTATGGAAACTCCCTTCCTTTGCATGATTCAGCCTCCATAGTATAAAGAACTGTAAATGTTTTTATGTATCGTTCACCATTTACAGTCCTCTTTTACAAAGAAGTAGCGTAATCAAGCAGTCGTCTTTTGATTTGAAAGTGTCGCAAGTGTCGTTTTCAGTCAAAGAAAAGGATTCTATTGTTCTTGATGGTCGATTAAACTGTTACTCTTGTATTTGATTTGAATTAGTAGTTTTTCAAGTGTCAAAAGCAATTTTCAATTCAAAATCATAAAGTGTCTTCATTATCTTCCTTTTGTTTCTTGAAAAGAAAATCATTAGTACCGTCGCTTGAAACAATTCAAATTTGTACTTAGCATTCTTTTTGTCATTCACACATTAAGAAAGCGAAAACAAATACATGCACATGCATTTGCATTTATACTGCTTGTTGATTTAGGACAGTGCATCTAGTGTGTGCTCTCTGCTCTTTGTTGAAAAGAATCTCATTTCTCTTTCCTTAGTAGCTAGGATTTTCATTGTAAAAAGAAGATAAAACGATTGTTTATCATCTTAGATTGCATTTTAGGACTTTTATATCTACATCAGGCAGTGAACCTGAAAGGAAAACTTCTTAAGAAATATCAACTGTAAAATAAATTCAATGAAGATAAAATGCTTTGGAACCTAACGCACAACATTTAGAAGTCTAGGCTAGAGACGTATTCCAGCGTCGTAAAACCTAGTAACTATCACTTTCATTGTAGGTTGGGTGATTCCTCCTCTTTGAGACGACAAGTGCCAGTACTGACTTGTGCTCCCACGTACCATTGAGTATATATTGGGAGACCACAATAGGCTACATCCTTTATCCTTAGGAAGTCGTGTCTGCCGCCCTATTGATCACAATGCACTGAACACAACATTCGGGAAGATTGACTGTCGTACTGTAAAAAGTATTCTACAGTTTTGCGATTGGTTTGGTAATCCCTTTGTCTAGATTTCTAGAGTAGTCTCTTTCATTCCTTTTCAGACTCCTTAAAGTAAAAGGTCCATCTGAGCACTTGTCACTTCAGTCTCATTAAAAATCGAAGGCGACTAGAGTCATCTTTTGCTTTTTCTTGACTCTTGAAAATTGAAAAAGCAAGTTATGTCAAAGCGTCTAAAATTTATTTTAATCAGAATATTGTCACTATTCCCTCGTTGGTCTTAAGTTGAGAAAAATGGAGTCCACCAACCAAGGATTTCCCCTTGGGGGAAATCCGAGTCCTTTCTCCTCTTGGAGAGATGTTGGTGCACCTCATATGGCCACATTGTCCCTCCCAGGACTGGCAATTGGTTTTCCCATATGGCTCTTCTCGACCTCTGTCGTTCAAACTGCCGCGGTTCCTGAATAATCAAATCAGCAACTATATGATACTATAGTTACCCCCCAACCTTCTGTTTTGCTTGTTTCTTCCTCCCCTCCTTCCTCTTCGCTTGGCAAAGCTGGTGAAACTAAAGACCAAGTAACTGAGAAGAAGAAGAAAGGGAAGAAGGAGAAAGAGAAGCAGAAGGAGCTAAAGGCGAAAAGGGGCAACCGTGCATCATCTAGTGAAAATCCACACACTACACCATCCAAACTGAAATCTCCATGTGTCATTTGCAAAGGGGACCATTATCATCGAGATTGTCCTTGCATCCCTCGAATCTTAAGGCACTGGTCTCCTCATTTGCACAATTCAGTGTCGTCAACCTCTGACGATCATGTTGAGAGTACACCGTCAACTAGTGAAAACAAAGTCTCTAGACAGAAAGGAAAATGTAAATTTCCTTGTAAATTGTGCAAAAACAATCATGCCATCTACTGTTGTCCCTTTCTGGACAAAGCTAAAAGAGTCTTGGATAACCGTCCTGCTTCACCACTACGGCTTCCTCTTGGGTACAAGAAACTCTTGCCAAGTCCATCGCTAGTTGAAAACCTGACTGACATGCCCTTGTGGTTGGTCGAAGCATCTATCATTGAAGATAAACTCTCCGAGTCCACACCAAATGAAAGTCAAAAGTTTGAGACAGCAGTCGACCCCGTCTTGTCTCCGGAAGGTCCATCTTCAGATGATACAGTCACCAAAGAGAATGAGAATGACACCGTTCAAATTCTTTTCATAAACAAAGACTCCAATCAACATGGGGGCAATCTACCCGTTCCTTTACCACAGGAAGGAAGTTTGTCAGGGTCATATCCGACTGGTTATTTGGTCCCACCTCCAAGCAACCTAGTCGTTTCCTTCGATTGGAATCTACTAGGCAGACCCTGTTTACTGTCTAATGTACCATTTCGAATCATTGTACAAGATTACAGAATGGTCATGGTCGGTACCATCATAGATGAAGGGGCTTCTATGAGTATCCTTTCCTCAACTACTTGGAAAGCGCTTGGTTCGCCATCGCTTCTGTATGAGATACAAAATCTAATAGACTTCGATAAAGGAACCAATCGACCATTAGGGATCCTTCCGAGTTTGCCTATAACTTTGAGAGGGAAAACTGTATATCTAAATGTAATGGTAGTCCAAGGACCCTTAGATTATAATCTACTCCTTGGGTGCGACTATATTTATAGCATAGGAACCATCGTCTCCTCGCTCTTTCGAGTAATGTGTTTCCTGCATGAAGGCCGAATGGTCTAGCTCGTAGACCAGCTTTCATTCCTCGGCTCACACATAGCTAATATTCAAATGCCATCCCTAAATGGTCTTTTCATGCAAGGAATGTCTCTTCAATCTCCAGTCCGTCCACCTGAAGAGCGCGAGTAGTTCAGTGGACATGACTAAAACCTAGGGGATATGCACCCTAGTCTGCTTCGGCAGGAAAACGTCAGGTATAGGGTAAGTTTCCACGTAGGAATATGACTGGTCTAACATGCCCATCCGTTTAGGAAAATGGGGTTGGACTGGAATAAGATACCTTCGTTAGAAGGTAGGCCTTTCGTGATAGAACAAATGTTTTGTCTGCAAATTGAAGGGTAACCTGGAAAAGGTAGGCCTTTCTTGACAGAACAAATGTTTTGTCTGCAAATTGAAGGGTAACCTGGAAACTCTACTTCGCTATACCCAAGGGCATGCAAATGTTTTTGCACACAAGTGAAAAGTGACCAACGTAACGCTAACTCTATAGTTCCGCTAACTTCAACTTCTTAAGTTAGGTGAGTGGTCGAAAGGACCATTCGCCTTTGCAGGGGCCATATGGCACCATCAAAGTAAACGAAAATGTGTTTCTACCTAACCTCAGTAGTTAACTAACCCCTAGGACAGTAGTTGGTCATTCCTAGCTTGCATGCAAGAAGGAGCAGAGCAAAGTTTCGAATGGTGCGAGCTCCTTAAAAATTGAACCTATCGGTGAGACATCATTATTATACAACTGGCACGAGCAGTTTTTATACGAAGTTCAAGCTCGTTAAAAATTAAACCTAAGCAATGAGCAAATGTTCCCCCAGAGTTTAAGCTCACTAAAAAATGAACCAACCTCCAGTAAATAAACATGGAGAATGTATTATCATCAGCTTTTGAGCCTTGGTCGTGTTCCTACCATCACCTCCACTCTGTTTTAGCCGATCATATGCCTCCATTTGATTGTTTACCTTTTTGAGGAACAACTGGGAAGAGTGATTCAGTTAGTCATCCTTGTGACATTGCCATGATTGGAAAATTCCAAACCTTACCTGGAATTAGCAGCTACCCGAATATATCACTCGTTCCTCAAATACGAGTCTCCTTTAAGCTATTTTCACCTGACTCGTAAAATATTAAAAGATTGTCGAGCAGTTGGCCTCTCCATCTCGTTAAAGTTATCGAGAGTGTTATCCCTCCTCTAGATTTTAATATTTTTGGACCTAAGGGATTATTACACAAAAAGATTGAGTGCTTGTCTTGTTCGGCTCGTTAAAACTATCGAAAATTCGTCCCTTTCATATTATTTTATACTTTTTTGGACTTAAGGGATTATATGACAAAAAAGGATTACCGAAGTTTCTTTCCATTCCTTTTTAGACTCTCTAAAATTGAAAAGGGACTGAGTTGTCTTTGTCGTTAAACTCGTTATAAGCAATAGCGATAAACTTGTCCATGCAGACAAGAACGAGTTTCACTGTCGCTAAGCTCGTTAAAACACAGCGACAAGTTTTCCCAAAGGGAAAATTATAGAACAAGCATATGTTATCCTCCTCAAGCTTGACAAAAATAAAGAGGTATTGGTCAGCAATGACTAGGGAAAATTAGGAAGAAAACTTGAAGAAACTTTATTGGTACCGAGTCACTCTTGAACATGACACTTTCACTCCATCACCATGATTGAGTCGGGTTTGGTTATTCTGTTCATCGATCATATTACCATTGGTCCACCGTACCATCCATCTTTGGGGTTAACGCTACCAATCCATTTCAATGTCGCCGATATGTTTAAGAGAAGTTGATCAGAGAATTCACCAACCCATGTTGTGTCTCATCCGCTACAATACCTTCACACTCCATCCTTTCATGACCACCACCCTGAACCCTGTATCGTCAGATCGTTTTCACCTCCAAAATCATTTTCTCTGTTCTGTGTCGTAGATGTGGGATTCATTAAGGCCCTCCTACGATGGGTTACTTCTTGTCGATGACAACTCATTATCCAAGAAGTCAACCTAGGAACAACCCCTTTCAGTACTTTGAAGCTTGCATGCCTCAATGGCAAGTTTCTCATTTCCGGCAACAGGTTTACATCAATGGCCTTTGACCGAAATATTTTGTGTGTTGTTCAATGCCAAGTCCCTTTTTCACACCACGCGAATTGTACTATTATACCTTGAGGGTCATCATCATTATCGGTGATTCCTCTCGCACCTGTTAACAACTTACATCATTGGCTAGTAATCAAGCAATGCCTTTCCATGTTCGACTCCAGAACATTTTCACGTGGATCGACTTGTACTTCAGACGAAGATTGGATGATTTTGAAGACCCCAAATCTAGTTTCATCCATCTAGGCTACAATATATTCAGGCAAAATAAAGACATCAAATGTACATCATTGTTGCACAGATGATCATCCAAATCAAAGGATGATGGCTCTACCAGAATCATCAGTCTGCCACACAGACGGTTGTCTATCTAATTTACATGAAAATGAATTTATAAAGCTGAGCATGAGAATGCCCGCCTCAACTAGATCATGAAAATGTTATGAAGATAATGTATTGTATTGTATCTCATTACAGGTCGCCTTCCAGTTCGAAAGAACCTCGGATCCTCATGATAAAGCATTTCACCTGACATCAAATATCTATGACCTTGTGCTTTAGGGGGCAACTGTTATAGACATATTTGGGCACTGCAACCCCAATCACATATGTCCATAAACCAAGGGATTCTGAGTCCCTAAAAGTGTTGTTTCATGCCCTAAAGGAACAAGGTTAGCTGATTACATCATCTCCCAGAAGTTCTCC
>APFE030930454.1:90773-148570 GCA_000404065.3 Pinus taeda
TTCACCAGAGCTGAGTAAGAGATCATTTCTCCAAGTGGAATAAGAACTATTAGAGAGAGGACACTAATCAAAATCCCAAAAGCTGACTCACCCCCCTGCAATCATCTATATATGGATCCCTCATCCCAGAGATCCAGAGGCTAGAATCTTGTATCTTGTAAGGAAGTGTTGTTGGTTTCCTGGTGCAATATCATAGTGTTCGGTGATCTAAGCTTTTCATGAGGTGAAGAATGGCTTTCATGCTAGGAGGATGACATTGGGTCAAATCAATGGGTTGTAATCCTCTCTTATAACCTCTATATCAATAAAGCTATTTGATTTTTCCTCCACATTCTTGTATGTTAGCTGATATATGCATGTATGTGGTCAATATATATCTAGTCCTATATTGTTTATGATTGTATATCTCTGCACTTTGAAGGTATTATGTTTCTTTGACTTTACAAGTACTCTTTGAAGCGGAAGGGTCAAGGGAAGAGCGATAAACATCCATCAAAGAGGAGAAGGAACAAGCGGAGAACCAAGCAAAAGATCAAGGTTGGTATTCTTTGCTCCTCTCCTGTCTACTTCTCATAAAGGAAAGCAAAAGTAACTTTAATCTGTTTGTTTCTAAGATAGCTACCCGTCTTAGTGGGACTAGCAGCTCTGCATAGCCACTAGATTTCCCAATAACAACTACATTGCTAGATGCCCTCATAACAAAGAAAAGATGTCTGAAGAAGGTAATAGAAGTTATTATACTCATGATAAAAGTAATGAATCATCCAATAGTGATGAAGACATTACACTTCTCATGGCATATGAAAATAATGATGTAGAAATAAAAGAAGTTACCAGATTAAAAGAATAGCTGGAGAAAGTAACCAAAGTAAGGGAGCAGCTGCAGGATGTAGTAAAAGATCAAAGCACAACAATTTAGAGACTTGAATCTAAGATCCTCTCTCTAAAGGAAGATCTTAAATAATCAAAGAAGCATAATAAAGAAGCTCTTAAAGAACAAGAACATGAAGTGCTCAAACTAAGGCAACAAGTGGAAGAAGGAAGAAAAGTTGAAGAAAACATAAGGAAGCAATATCTGGAAAAGGAAGAACAACATCAGGTTGAGGTAAATATCTTAAAAGGTAAATTAGAAGAAAAGGATAAACTGTTACGATTTCAAGACAATACTAAGATTTTGGATGATATTCCTAGTAGTCAAAGATCCCTTGCTATCAAAACTGGTCTTGGTTTTTATGAAACTGTTGAAGGTGAATCTAGCTCATAGGGTGAGGAAAGGAATTCTAATGCAAAATTTGAAATGATCAACGAAGAGAAAAGTGATCAACCCCAGCAACAACCAAGGAAAGAAATTCTTCAAAGAAGATCTTTTTCTCCTAACTATGGAAGTGATAGTCGGTTATTTCCTCAAATGAATAATGTTGAATGTTATGTATGTCATAACTTTGGACATATTGTAGCTAGATGCAGAAGCAAAATGGATCAAGACCAACACACAGGAAGATCATCATGCTCCAGGTACTTCAAGGGATATTGTTTTGCTTGCAATATGTTTGGTCACAAAGCCATTCACCGCTATAGGAGGAATATCAAACATGTGAAATGTTATGCATGTAACAAGTTCGGACATACAGTAAGGGAATGCAAGAGCAAAATTCGAACTCCAAAGTAAGAGGATCATACATCATCACAATTCCAGGTATTGAAGAAGACATAATTAGAGACAGAAAGATGTGCCATAACTCAATTAGCTGACATAATAGACACGGGGGAAACTGAAAGTGTAGACCTTCAGTATTCCAATTTGCATATGTAGATATTATGAAGATAAGTCACGATGAGTTATAGGTTGCAAAGTCACGTATATGGAGCTCTGAAGAAAAAGCAACAGAACAGACTTAGGAAATGGTTTGGTCATGGTATATGATGGTTAGCATAGGCTCAGGGGGAGCATATGCTTTGAATAATGCATTGTTGAAATTATGGTTAGAAGTCTTTGGTGATGATGCTTATTGACACATCTTTCTAATGATTGTTGATTGACCAAGAGAATGGATTCCAGGTTACAAGTCTGGATGCTAGCGACAGATGCTTATGGTATAGATCATATGGTGTATGATAGTCGCTGATAACTACCATGGTCTAGGTCCTTGATCTTTGTGAGTCATATGATGTATTTTGTTACCCCACTATGCATGGGATGGATGATGTAATGGTTCTTGTTTTGTGTCATGTATAAACATTTGGTATATCCCCACTTGGTTGGGTGAATGAGTAAAAAATGGTGTATTCCCACTTGGTTGGGAGATTGATGTATGTACAGAGTCATGTTATGCAGACCTTCCATGTGCTCAGGGGGAGCATGGATGGATTGGTACATCTTGGCATGTACAAAGGGGGAGCTCAATCAAAGATTTTAGCAAGTACTGAGGGGGAGTATGGACAACAGAAGGTAAACCAAGGGGGAGAACATCTTGGTCTACCCTTTTCCCTTGATGTCAAAGGGGGAGAGTGACTTGGTGTGGTAGTTGCCATCAAGTCCAAAGGGGGAGATTGTTGGCATTATGATACAGATATGATTTAGGTGTTGTCCTTGATGGCAACTCACTTAGATGACAGATCATAGTACAGCTAGTAACTAGCAAAGAATTAATAATTAGAGAGGTATACACAGGTGTGATGTGACAAAGAAGCGTATACACGTGGGTGCACCATATACCAAGTCCCGTATACGTACACACGCATGTTTACAGAAGGAAAGGAACATACATGTTGGGAATCTAAGTTTTGGTCTGTGGTATTTGGTCCATGGTATTTTGGTATTGGTCCATGGTATTTGATCCAAAGTGTTGACCCCAGGTATTGGGTCCAAGGTATTGGTTCTACGTGGTTTTGGACCATGGTATTGAGAGAGGCCTAAACCTATATAAGGAGAAGATGATTAGGCCAAGAGTGGCAAGTGTGCAAGTGATGAATATCTAATGAAGTGGGAGATCTAGTATGCTGGTTATGTGTTTGTGATGCTTTGCTTGATCTGAACTAAGGAGGCACCTATGCGGTTGATAAAGGTTGATGGACCGAGATCATGAAGACTAAAATGCATTATCAGTATATGGTATGATCATGAATAGATTTGAATACTGACACATGTTTTATCATTTATATCTTATGTTCTGTGTATATCTGAAGTTGAAAATTGCAGTGAAGGTATAAGTAATTATTTTTAGATCTGTACGCAGGTTCTCTTTGGTGACAGTGCGTATACACGTTGGTTTGACATAGTCAAGTAGTGTATACATTATATTTGAGGTTGTTGTTGGTTTTAATGGTTGTTCCAGAGTTCTGGGCTTTGCTCTGTATTCTGGTGACTGTGTTTTGATGACAAGGTTTCAATGATTCAGTTGTTGGGTAATTCAGAGTTGTTGGTTGTATTGCAGTGGTGGTTGTTTTGTATTTATGGATCCAGTATGAAAATTTATGAAACGTGGTCCCTGGAAGAAAAGAGAAGGTTGTAGCCTTCTATAGTTCAGCACCTACGTACTAGTACATCAGCTAGTACAAGATCTAAGGGTGTTGTAGCTTCCTTCCAGGAGAAGATGGAGAATGAGAGAAGGTTGTAGCCTTCTGCAAATAGAAGCCTGCATACTAGTATAAGACTGCACCAATACAGAAATATTGTAAAAATAAGTTTCTTATTAAAAGAAGATAGAGACAAATTGTAGTAGGTGGTTTTCACCCACATTGGGTTTCCACCTTATATCATGGTGTTCATGTGTGCTTCTTATGTGTGATGATCTATTCTATTTTATTGCACCTGTTTACTGTTAATATGGTTAATAATGTTCTAATGCACTCATTGAAGATCAACTAACTGAATCATAAGTTTACTGCATATGCTAGTTGCATTAAACACAGTTGCATATACACGCGGGTATCCTTAACTGAAGTAGCATATATGGATCTGATAATGAAAATGAAAAGATTGTTGATTTGATAATATTGATTCACGCCACCCCAGTATTATTTCCAACAGTGGAATCATTGGTTAAGTGTTGAGGTGGTTTGGTCTCTAGAAGCCCTTATGTTGGATTTGTTCCATGAGATCCCACATTCATGCCTAGAATATGGCATGGGGGATGATTGGATGAAAGAAATATTTGGTTCAGTGAGTCTATGGTTGGGTGGTATGTGGAAGTCCCATACCTAGTTACATTTTACATATGTTAATAATAGCTTCTTTCTTCTTGTATTTGATGGGTGAATATACTTCTTCATATGTGGTTTTTGTGGTTGTTATATCTTTGTTATTTGTATTGAACATATGTTGGTTATGACAATGTTTTATGAAAGTATTGATGTATGGATCTCATCATGTTTTGATTAGAAAATGAATGAAAAATGAATATATGTCCTAATAGATGATAATGTAGCTATTGTGATAAGGCATCAATACTTCCTTATGAATCTCATATAAGTATGAGTCCCCTATGCTCATATATGTTGTTATCACCAATAGATTTCATGTTTGACGAAATAGTTGTCATGGATAGTAGGGGTCCAGTCAAGTCATTGATTAAATATTTACATTAGTAATCTTTTCTCAATGTTATTTATCATTTCTGAAGTTTTCATGAAGTTCTAGGCAATGGCCTGAGCCCTGGCCCTCAAAACGTGGAACACGATTTAGGGTCTTGGGTCAGAACTAGCTGAAAAAGTCCATAGTTGCATGGATGCCTTGTTGTGGGAGAAATTGGAGGGTCCTAGTCACATGCATTCCATTTCATGGGAGTGATTGAGGATCTAGGGAAGTGAAATGTCAAGTTGTCTTAAGGGCTGGTCAACTGGAAGGGTTGGTTGGCTCCTGAAGGTTTTGTAGCATGTGTGGAAGGTCATAATGGTTTTGTTTGTGGGTTTCACTTCCTTAAATGTACATGGGGAGTTGAATCACATCATAGTAGCCTCTTGTCACATGTTTACCCCAACGGACTGGTTAACTTGGGTAAATGTGGGAGGAGGGTGTGACGGATTGGCATGGAGGATTGCCTGGATTGACAATGGTTTTGCCTAGCCTTTCCATTTCTTGGATAACGACAGTGTTGTGGGTTTTCCCAGTTTTTTTTAGATTGGTGCTCATGTTCCTTACGATTGTGGGTTGAGTTACTAGTTCCTAGAGCTTCGGTTGGAAAAACACTCTACAAGCCCTAGAATAAATTGGGTTGAGTTATTAGTCCTCGAGCCTTGGTTGGAAAAATGCTCTAGAGCCTTTGGTGGGTTGAGTTACTAGTCTTGGAGCCTTGGTTGGACAAACAATTTGGATCCCTACGACAATTGTGGGTTGAGTTACTAGTCCCGGATCTAGGTTGGAACAAATGCTCTAGAGCCCTAGACAACTTAGGTAGAGACCGACCTGATGATGGCTAGTAATGTTCAATTGTGAGGTGGAATCACTAGTTGATGGTTGAGGTGGTTTGGCCTCTGGAAGCCTTGGTTTGGTTTTTGTCGGCTATTCCATGAGATTTCACATTCACGCTTGGAATATGGTACAAGGGCAATTGGATGAAAGAGAGATTTGATTCAACCCAATCTATGGTCAGGTGGTATGTGGGAGTCCTTGACTTTGTTGGAATTTTCATATGTTAATAAGAGGTATTTTATATTGTCATCTATGACCACATGTATTTATTATGATGGTGATATTATGGCCGAGTTTCCATGGTTTATATGTTAGTTATTTGTTGGTTATATGATGTATAATGTATGTGACTCTTGACATGTTTGATGAATATATCAATGGTTGATTAATGCATGGAATAACAAACGTTATTGAAGCTAATATGAGAAGGCATTATACCTTCTCAATGAATCTTAGATAAGTTTCAGACCCCCTTGTTCAGAGATGCATTCATGACCTGTAGATTACATGTTTGCCATCTATTTAATGAAGTGTTTTTCATGATTAAGCTTGGCTAGGTCAAGTCCTTGATCAAGTTTTTTTTAGATCCTTTGTATTTGTGTCATTTATTTTTATGGAAAGTCTCATCAACTTTTTGACAGTGATCTAGACTCTAGCCCTGAAAAGATGGCACTGATGTTGTGGTTGCAAGCTCAGAACTGGGAAATTGGGACAACAGTCGCTACCTTGTAGAATTATGCATGCTACTGGAGGCCTATAGTTACATGGATGTAGGCTTGTGCATGAAACTGGGATCCTAGATCAGTAACAAGCATTCTAGCTCAGGGTTAGGGCACCTGGAGTGGTTGTTTAGCTCCTAGGGGTCTTGTAACTCTTGAGGAAGGTCAGTAAGTTTCTAGTTTTCAGCCCCACTTTCTTAACTGTATATAGGAGGTCATGTCATATCATAGTAACTCTTTGTAACATTTTTACCTTGGTAGACTGGTGAACTTAGGTAAATGTGGGAGGAGGTTGTTACATGATTCATCAACTTTTTCCACTCTGAATGCATTGAGATGGATGACAAACAATATAATGATCCAATCTAAATCATCGAGGATTCTATGTTTTTTATTCATTAATTCAAAAAGGGAAAGTTATCCATCTCTAAGGAGTTAGTGAAAACTAGCCAAATAATTCTCTCCCTAATGTCAAATTTTGACGAGGTAAACTTTTATCACGTCCTCTGTCATTTGAAATGATAGGATGATATGTTATAAAAAGGGTTTACAATGACCCAAGGAGAGATCCGTTATAACCAAAGGAAGAACCATATCCCAATTCCTTAACATGTTAATTCATAGTAACATTAATATAATGACATGTATTTCAGCATTTGTTAGAGGCTTCTGAAGAGGTGGGCCGCCAGGATCTTTGTCCCCACTGTATTCTTCTCTTCCTGCGGTCTCATAATCACAATAGGGATAACTAGTGTTTAACAAAAAAGTACAGGTGGACACATTCTAAGGAACTTCTCCATAACTTTGGTCATTTCCACTTAACGGAGGAACGTTTCGATCAAATTCAAATATGTCATTATAAGGAGGCCAGGGTACATCTACAAAGGGAAAAAATATTTGTCTAACTCTAAATAGCCCATTATCGTAGTTCTCCTCTATTATTGGATCTCATAATGAGGATTTTAGTCTTTTCAATGCAGGTTGGCTCGTGCTAGGCTCCGAGTCATTTCTACATATCAATGTCTTCGCTCTTATATCTTCGTCACTAGAATTTGGTTGATGCTCTTGGTGGTTTGTACTGTCAGTCTTCGATTCATTGTAGTTTTAGCTTGTTTCTTCATCTAAGGATGGCAAATCCTTAGGACTATGTGGAGCTCGCTGTTGTGATCGAAAGGATGTTAAATGTCTCTTAGGCATTTTTGGTCTCAATTAACAAGCTCAAGAACATGGTGGAGCAACATAGAATATTTTTCCAAATTTTATGGAGGCAAGGATTCTCACTCACCATGTTGAAATGAAGGACACTTTGGATGATTTAAAGGGGGAAATTCTCCTCGCAGATTGGGCTACTTCTATGGAGGCCTTTTCATCTGTTGTGGGGCAATTCAAATGGAACTCATTCCCCTGGTGCCTCTCTCCCTGGAAGTAAAAGAGATTGTTGTCCAAGGGATCTTAATGGGGGTGGATGCAGTGTCGGGTGATTTCCCTTAGGCCACAAAGTGTTTTTGGCTTTTGCAACTAGTTCTGTCTTTTCCTCTTTATATACAATATGACTTTTTGCAAGTGTGTGCTATTTTTTTTGTAAGCTTGGCAAGACTACACCTTCATCATGCTTAATATATCACCTCGATCAAGGCATGGAATTGAACTGGTGACTTCAAATCAATGAGTGCCTTATCAAAGCACCTGATCACCATTTATCCATGACCTTGTGGACTTGTAAGTGTGTCCTATTGTTGGGGTCCTACTGCAAAATGTAAAGCTGTAGTTTTTTCTATAAACTGGTGTAATCCTACACATACTATTAAACTCTCAGTTTAATATGATAAAGATACAACTACTATAACTGAGACCAAATATAAGGGTGTTGGTCCCTCTCCCTCTTTTCTTTAATATAAATATATATATATATACCCACTCCTTAAAAAAAAAAATTGACAACTTAATGAAGAAGTGGATGATATTCATTCCCTAGCACTAGACTAGGATATTAGGGATAATTATTATTAAAAATTTGAATTTTAATATACTAAGCAAGTGAAATAAGTAATATAAATTAGAATGTTAAAAATAGGAAATTGAACAATTTGCACTACATCCATATTTAAGAGTCATCGAAGATTGATTATTGAGATAAGGGCTAGAAGAAGGAGGATGTGACACTTCCCTTGAAATTAAATAAAAACATAGGTTGACTTAGAAATAACCATTTCTAAAAATAAATTATGTGGAGTGAATCAAATAATGGCATAACATAGACACAAGACATAATGAATTTTGGAAGAAAACATGGTTTCGTTAGGTCTTTAGTGCTAACAAATTTCAATGACCACAATGAGAAAGTCAAAGGAAACAAGTTGGTGGCTTAGTGAAAATGATTTAGTGAAGGGTGACACCAACCATTGTCCAAAGTAGTCACATACAATTTAGTCATGGTTAAAATTCCCTAACTTGGAGTATCTCTGCTCTTGTTCTAGTTTTTTTTTTTATACACACACGCCTTCCATATTAATATAGAATGAAGAAATTAGGATGGGAGGAGGGTGCTTATGTTGATGTGCAAAAAATACCAAGAAAATAAGGGAACATCTAATTAAGACCAAGCAATGCAAAAGAGACAAACAATCAATAAATACCCAAGCACATGCTTCACATCCCCTCTAATGGGAATGTTTTGCATGCATTAAATATGACAATGGAAAAAAAAAAATAAGAATCTTATAGAAGTGAGCAACAATAACCAATGTGTAATAACAAACTATTGAATCCCCAATGGGAATGGCTAAAAATAGATAAGAGTAGTGAATAAAACTTAAAGTGCAATATCAAGCTACAAAGGCTCCCAGTCCTATCGGAAAATGCTTAGGATGGGAATTGCTTGACAAGGAGGAAATAATATAGGGTGAACCATATAGGAAGGCTCCTAAGTGATTACAAGCCCATGAAGGTGTTGAAGCAGGGGGAGGCCATGCACCAAATTCTAATGGAGAAAATTCTAAAATAGATTTAAGATATAAGGGTAATTTATTCAAATCTATAGAGAAAAATCCCAATCCTATATAGCATTTTAGAAGCATACCTTATCAAGTCAACCAAGGCAAAGAAAATGATCAAATAAATAACATGAAATCAATTCCAAAATTCCCACACCCATGAAACAACAACTACAAAGCATTATTACATCTCTTATGATCTATTAAATCCATGAAGTGTTTCAATATTTAAAATTGTTCCATGACAATATCCTAATCTATGAAAAATTAATAATCTTAGTTATGGAAAATGGGAACAAGGTCTCCTATTCCAATAATGTAGAACAAGTAAGAAGGCTTGGAAGCCATCAAAATCACAAATGAGGATTGAGTGTAAGGGTTCAACAAAAATTTAATCCAATCCAAAAATAGCCAATGCCTTAAGGATCTCTTCATTGGTAGGGAAGAACAAACATAAATAGATAGGTATATCATGAGATGGCATCGAAAAAAAAGAGATGGGAATTTAATTCCAAGTTTTTGTGTGAGCAGACAATTTACAAGTCTCTTTCCTAAGGCCAAATTATTTTTCATGGTGGGTGTAGAGACCTTAAGAATGGGTTATGAATTAGCAACATAATTATATGCATACGATGGAAACGTATAGTGTTGGGTGTCGAGCCTGGTTATCTTCTTCATTCAGAGGTCTTGTTTTCATCCGTATTTGGATCTGAGTCCTTGATGGGAGGGTTTGGGGGGCTTCCCTCGCCTGCCCACTTGGTGGGATTTGAGGGTAGCACCCTCAAAGGCAAAATTTTAGATAAAATTTCCTTGTAAAATATTGTAATTTCATAGTCAACCTAGGTCATTCATTAGGCGAAAAATCTGAAGGTAGAAGTTATGTTAATTTAGGTATTTTTCCTTAGAAGGAAACCTTCTATTTATATGAGGGAATTGCAGTGTGGATGTGTATTATTATTCTATGTGAGAAAAATAGAGGAGACTGTGTGAGAGAAGAGAGGAAGTTACAACAATTTTTTTGTAGATTGTATCCCTTATGTTTATTAGATAATATAAAAGGAAGGACTGGCTATTTCTCTATGGATGTAGCCGAAATTGGGTGAACCACGTATATATGTGTCTCTCTTGTTTTATGATTTTCTATGTTTCCAATATTTTCATTTCATTTCTTTATTATTTAATTTCTAACACATAGAAATACCATTGAAATAATGTGGGGAGGCAAGAGTGGGAAGGGTTATTCTATGCCTAGATGAAGAAATAGAGACACAATATGCTTAGGGTTTGGCAAGGAAAAAAATAACCAAGCCATATTCTTAACATTATGGGAAGGTTTGGAGACTACAATAGCAAGGCAAATTTGACATTCGGTGGTTTTTGGTGACTCAATGGTCGTCATACAAAATATATGTCAAATCAAGAACAAACTAGCTCATGATCTTCCTTTGTTGATATTCGGAATAAACTTGTGAATTCATAAATTTGAAAACATTAGATTTTACCATATTAAGAGACAACATAAATAGGTAGTAGACACATTGGCTAATCAAGGAGCCACTCTTGAATAAGGTTTGTTCATTAAGGACACATGAATTCCAATATTAAAGTTTGTTCCATGATCACATATATAAAAAAATTATATGTTATGGGTTCACATAATTCAATCCCCTCGAATACAGAGCTCAGGTGGTAGGACAATCAAGCGAGCCAGGAACATTAATGGTAACATATATCAAACCCTTCACATATCGAAAATTTGGTGGCTCTCACTTTAAATGAAAGTTAGTAGTGGATCTAACATTTAGCTTATCAAGCTACATAACACCTCATTATAGGATAGATGGTGGATGTATCTCTTTGTATAAAGAGACAGTCTTACAAAGGAGACTAAATTCAATCTCCAAGCTAAGGGGTCATTAAATGCACATGAACCTCAAGAAGAAGGGATGAAATATCAATGGATTGTCTAGTCTGACATTTGCAAAGATATGACCTGAGTAATGAATGATCACAAGGTCTGAATGAATGGAACGAGGACGGAATGGTAAGATATAAATGAAGGTTTTTCACAATAGTTTACCCATCAGTGAATTATACTATAATGAAGGCCAATTATATTTCAATGGAGTGAGCTGGTAGTGTGGAGAAAACTAGCGAGACTCTTATGATGACTCATTTGGAGTCAAGTATGGCTTTCATCACCTTCCTCATAGCCAAATAAAGTGAGTTGGTGATCTCTAAGGTGAGATCACATTTTTCCCTGCTGAATTGAAAGCTCAAGAAATTACAAGATAAGGTGGACCAGTTGTAGGACACGATGGATAACTTGAATGATAAATTGGAAAGTATAGAGTTGATAGATGAAACGATGAAATTGGAATTTTGAAAGAAATTTAAGGAGTCATGGATGAATCTCTATGTCAAAATTTAGCTCAAATGGATGTTAAAAGGTTTGTGGTGCAAGGCTTGAATGCAGATCCTCCTTTGCAGGCAACAAATGATCAAATGGAACATGTAGACAATGTTGAATCAAGCATGAATGGTATTGGTTAGCATTATGTAAGAAAATTTATATATGTTTTTCAAATATGTAGTGTACCTAGGAGTATTTTGGAGGCTCTATAAAATAAGCTATGTAAGGGATATAGATGGTCGAAGGCATGGTAGAAATGGGGGTTCTGTTTTGAATTTGTGGAACTTAACATATGAAAAACTTGCTCTAGATGTAAAGGTGTTGGAATGCAAACCAATAGTTTTAATACGATATAACTGTTTTTTTAATACCATAGCAATAAAAAGTCCTTAAAAAACTCGAGAAAACATACAAAATGGAAGGGACCAAGTTGTCACCATCCTCAAAGAAAATAACAATATTTAGATAGGTTTGAATAATGGGATTATAATATGCAATATGGTTGATGGTGGCCAATTTTCCTTTGGAAAGTTGCATGATGAAGAAAAATGATGATGCAAATGCATTCATGGCATATATGTAGTTCCCCCCATGTAGAATGTTGTAATCCAAAATAGCCTCCATAATTATATGCCAATAAAATTTGTTTTCCTTAGCCTAAGTTAATAGGTAGATTAGGGAATACCTTTTATGGTTGAAAGGGATTACAATCAAAGGATGTCAAGATAATATGTGATGGGACAATTATCAAGTTATCAAGGACATGACACATGAGCAAGCTACCATTATTTCATGAATCCTTGGTTGGAATTGTTGTAATCAACTATTTCAAACCATGTTTCACATGGTTACCATAAATATTAATTATTATTGGAGTGGATTGGAGCTAAGAAATGACACTTGATTGTTAAGGACATGGCACCTTGAGGAAGCTACCAATGTGTCATGAATATCTAGTTGTGATTGTTGTAATCAACTACTCCAAACCATATTGCACATGCATACCCTGAATATTAATTATTAATGGAATGGGTTGGAGCTATGAAATTACTTTAATGTATGAGATGCAACTAACAATGCAGTGAGTGTGGATCAAGTACATGAACTTCAAATATTCATTATGACACTCTCTAAACTCATTCAACCTTGTTGGTGTCCATATCAATTAATTATATAAACAACCACCATTTTATGGATTTTTGATGATTGTTGCAAACAATAAATTAATGAACATTATAAACACTTGGGGCAATTATTACTTGAATACTCATATTTCTCTCTATCATATTATGAATTTTAAAGCAAAACCCAACATAAAATAATTCAACCAAGTTATATCCTACTCTTCACATGTCGCCATTACCATCTTGTTAGTTTTAGTTGTTATTATTGGTTCACTATTGCATTCAAGGTGCACAAAAACACAAATGAAAATGGTCCTTAATCACATAAGATGAAATTAAAAATTGGAAGTGAAATTGGAGATGTGTGGTATAGAACGATGTAGCAATTGCATGCAAAAGTGAGCACTCTACCATTTGAGTTTCATCCCCAATTATCTCTATACCCTCCTTTATTTAAAAAAATAGATAAATGATTTTATCCACCTCTTCCAAGAATTTCTTAATAATTTCATTGTATGCAACAAAATTGGGAGGATATGCAATGCAATACGAACACTTGAAACACCATACATAAATTAGGTTTTTTGTGAACACGAAGGGTTAAGTTCCTTGAATAAACTCAATTGTGAATAAGTAATTATCATGAATTAATTAATATGCAAGGTCCACTATTTTTTTATTCATCAACTTAACCTTCTCCATTATCCTTCCATATATGAAGTTATTTATAAGTTAACTTTCAACGATATCAAGCTTGATCTCTAAAATAAATAGAGATTCTAGTGTCATCTTGATGCAACATTGTGCCATATCCAATATTAGTTATATATGTTTCACACAACTTACTAATGTCCTAATGCTATGTAACTTAGTGGCTGGGATAAGGCATCGCTATGTAAATGGTCTAGTTTCAAAATCCAACTCATGTAGAGCACCTTGTGTGTTTGAGAGAGAGTGCGGGTTTCACCTACTAGAGTTAGTTTCCCTCCATCATTAAAGGGACTTAATACATGTACAATAAGAAAAATTAGCTTTAATGGACATTAATAAGATACTATATAATCTATTTTATTGAATCATGTTACCTTTTTCATGGCTATGTTGATCATTGGACCGTTATCCCACTTGTAGTAAACCTTAATCTCTTCACCCACTTATCACAATCATCGTGATGGTAATGATGGTTACATTTATCACCAAAGAGTTGGTACACTATTTCATCCTCTTCTTTTGCTTAATCTTCTAGACAAAGTCATGTACATCCCTACATGTTTTTATAATCAATAATTCAAGTTTTTCATTACTTTGTTGTTGTATAAAGTTGTTTTGGTATTTCAAATCAACATTAATTTCCATCTAGATGAAATCCAAATTAGACATGATGTCTAAACCTCTACTTTGTAATAATCAATTGATTGATCATTACATTGGGGCAGTAACCATTGCGTATATGATAATCTTCTCAATTATTTGCTCAATATAACTTTTTGTACATCACTTGAAAAAAGTTACTCCCCATAACTATGTTCTCACCACACCTTTCACATTGTTGGTTGTGCATTTCCCATCAAGCCTTTGTAGTCAATGACATATTCATGATTACAGACTAGATTTTATTTACACCACTAATGTCATTTCACATTGAAAATGTCAAAAGTGTGATAAATCACCAATTAAGTGTGTCATCATCAATCCTACATTCAAGCAAAGGGTTGTGGCGATTAATCATCACCTTAAAGATATTGCTTCCACCAAATGATGTTGAATTGAGTTACACAAAATTAGTCAATGGAGTGATTTTGGATATAACACTTTCAAACAATTTTACAAAGTAGTAGAAAATTTCTTGACATTATTTCTAGGGTGCTTCATTAATCACACACTATGCAATACTTGTAACTTTAGCACCTAAGGAACTATTGACATTGCCTACCATCTCTAATTGTACACCATGTGTTAGAGTGTCTATAATAGGGGTAGGATCAATCACATTTCTCAAGTATTCAAAATTGTGTCCAAGTAAGTATCCAAGCTTAGCACCAAACATGAAAGTACTCCTATACAACAAACAATGCTAAGTAGAAAGAAGTATGGCTCAAATAACATTGATCTAGGCCAAAGTTAGGATCAACACCTGTGTTGCACATTATTCATTGGGTTGAGAGGCAATTAGTGGAATTACATGGCTTGGTATCACATTATTCTTTGATTTGTGATGAAATTGGTTGGACTACATGACTTAGTTGCATTAAGTCAATCATCAAGATCTCAATGTAGTGACTGATATTCACTACATTCATTATGTGCAAATTGTCATACTCATCTTACGACAGTGACTGATATTCACTACATTCATTATGTGCAAATTGTCATACTCATCTTACGACAGTGCCTGATATTTACTATATTCATTATGTGCAAAATGTCATACTCATCTTATGATAGTGCCTGATATTCACTACATTCATTACATGCAAAATGTCATACTCATCTTACGATAGTGCTTGATATTCACTACATTCATTACATGCAAAATGTCATACTCATCTTACGACACTGCCTGATATTCACTACATTCATTACATGCAAAATGTCATACTCATCTTACAACACTCTGATATTCACAACATTCTTTGATTTGTGATGAAATTGGTTGGACTACATGACTTAGTTGCATTAAGTCAATCATCAAGATCTCAATGGAAGAGAATGATTGAAAGGAAATTGTGACTAAGCAATAACCAATTGGTGGAAGGGATGTTCTAATAATGAAAGCACAAAAGCAATTTATCCAATGAAGTGGGGAAGTCATCTAAATAATATATGAGGATCTTGTGAATACTATGAGAAGAACTAAGAACAATCTGCAATCATTTCTCCTTGCTTGTATGCATACAAATTCACTACATTCATTACGTGCAAAATTTCATACTCATCTTACGATAGTGCCTGATATTCACTACATTCATTACGTGCAAAATGTCATACTCATCTTATGACAGTGCTTGATATTCACTACATTCATTATGTGCAAAATTTCATACTCATCTTACAATAGTGCCTGATATTCACTACATTCATTACGTGCAAAATGTCATACTCATCTTACGACAGTGCCTGATATTCACTACATTCATTACATGCAAAATGTCATACTCATCTTATGACAGTGCCTGATATTCACTACATTCATTACGTGCAAAATGTCATACTCATCTTATGACAGTGCCTGATATTCACTACATTCATTACATGCAAAATGTCATATTCATCTTATGACAGTGCCTAATATTCACTACATTCATTACGTGCAAAATGTCATACTCATCTTACGACAGTGCCTGATAGTCACTACATTCATTACATGCAAAATGTCATATTCATCTTATGATAGTGCCTGATAGTCACTACATTCATTACGTGCAACATGTCATACTCATCTTATGACAGTGACTGATATTCACTACATTCATTATGTGCAAATTGTCATACTCATCTTACGACAGTGACTGATATTCACTACATTCATTATGTGCAAATTGTCATACTCATCTTACGACAGTGCCTGATATTTACTATATTCATTATGTGCAAAATGTCATACTCATCTTATGATAGTGCCTGATATTCACTACATTCATTACATGCAAAATGTCATACTCATCTTACGATAGTGCTTGATATTCACTACATTCATTACATGCAAAATGTCATACTCATCTTACGACACTGCCTGATATTCACTACATTCATTACATGCAAAATGTCATACTCATCTTACAACACTCTGATATTCACCACATTCATTGCATGCAAAATGTCATACTCATCTTACGACACTGCCTGATATATATTATTTTCAAATTTCCTTTAAACCTATCATAATTCATCACTTTTTAAATTTCACTTCATATATACTCAAATTAAAAATAAAACTCATTTTTAATCTCACTTCTTAAATTGAAATCAAATTGAAAATAACATTTCCAACTTGAATATACTCATTTTTAATCTTCTTATACATTCAAATGGAAAATAAAACTCATTTTCCAAGTTGAATATTATCATTTAATATCTAACTACAATGGACTTAAACCAATCTACATTATTTCCCTTATTTATCATTATATTGTAAGTAAAATGGTAAAAAACCATATTTATTATATATATAATTCGCTTTGTATAATTTAATATATAAACCCAAACGCAGCAAAAATTCAAATTGACTCGCGCTGTATAATTTAATATATAAAAGCCAAACGTAACAGAAATTCTGAGTAAATCATGAGGATAACCGTCAAATTGAATCCGACGTGAATCGAACACGCAACCTTCTGATCTGGAGTCAGACGCGCTACCATTGCGCCACGGATCCCTGTATGTAAAATAATTTTCATTATATGTTAATTATATTTTAGTTGGAAGGAACTCGGCATAAACAGGCAAGCGTCAGATGACAGTCAGCTCCCGCAAGACAAAATTGAAACGTATATAGAGAAGTATGCTATCGAACCACTCCCTTTGCGCAGACAAAGCGAACCCTCTACAGTCAGATATATTAATTATTTATGAATTATGTATGTATTTTCCCTCGTACTAGAATTGACAAAATTAATGAAACTAAATTGTTATAATTTAATTTTAGAGTAACTTTATATTTCTGTTAGTTAATAAAATAATATAATTTTTGCTCGGCAATCCAGCTAAATATTAATATTTTTTTTAATTATGAAAATCAGTAGACTAGTGATTTAGTGAGAGTGTCATTATACTCTTGAGTCTAATGTAACCATTCACAAGCCATGCTGGATGGGTTAATTGAGTTTTGAATTTAGGTAAGGCTCTTATATTGGTTGGCAAACATTTTATGGTGCGAGACATTCACCATTCAACTTACCTTGACTTCATTTGTGGGATAAGAAATAGAATGATGATTTCACTATTAAAATTTCATGAGTTTTACATATTCTACCATCCTTTACATTTGCATTTACAACCTTTTAAGAAGGAACACATGATTAACTATTAAAATGAGTTATTATTAAGTATTAAATATTTTAATATGTCTAAATATTAAATAGAATTTTAATTTTTCATCTATTAAATATTTGGAGTTGATGAGTTGATACAACTTGAGTGGGCCTAATGGTTAAGAGCATGTGTTTCCTCTTAATAGGTCACATGTTCAAAGCGAGAAGTGGACAGAGTATGTATGCCTTCATAGACTTCGCAGTCAAATCATTGCTCGAAGGAGAGTTCCTTGTCCCACAAACAAGGGGGTCTAATACACCAATTTTGTGTCTCCCTTGGTTGTGACCTTGAAATTGGATTATTATTATAAAGTGATTGACAATGTATTACAACATAGCATACTCTCCATATCCTTACACAAAAATATCGAAATTAAATTTATATAACTTTATATATGAATCACAGGAATAAAGAATAGCACATAGGGAGTCATAATTCAATTAAGTTTTTTTAAAACCTCTATATTGTGAGGGGTTATTTATTGAAAGAGGCATCCGAGGAGTCATTTATGACTCGCCCTTGTATAATCATTAGAGGCTCTCCTTGTCATTGATGGATCTCTTTTTTGGGATTAAAAGTTCTTTCTTTTTGGCATTATTGTGTACTTATGACTTAGAATTATATATTGGTATTAGGGAGGGTTTTTTTTTTTTTTTTTTTGGGTTTGTTCCTTGTTATTTGGTTCTACTATTACCAATGGAGTTTTGTTGTACTTAATGGAGTCTTATTGTGCATACTACTAATTTATATTTACTAAACTTTTAGGGATAAAGTATAGAGATATAATGGAGCATTACCATTGCAGAAATAACTATGGTGTATTATGTGATTTAAAGGGAATGTAGATAGGTCTAGAGAGATGTGGAAAAGAGATAGCAAGGTTCAATATAACATCACCAATTACAATTTCAAGTGGACTTGGTCGTGCCATGAAGAATGGGAATGAAAATAGAGGGATAAAAACAAAATCAATGATGGTTGTGCCATGAACACCATGTTGCAACAATGGTTGTGCCATGAACACCATGTTGCAACTCTAGCCATAAGAGATGTTGAGCATGAATTGAATACTTTCATGATTATTACTTTTTGGAAGTATCCAGAGTTGAAATTATAGCTACATTTTTTTTAAATACTCTAATGATTATTACTCGTTGGAAGTATCTAGAGAAGGAATCCCAACTACTTTCTTTGAAATTTGTGATCTCTCAGCTAGTGGCTAATCTAGGTTTGCAACATCAAATTATGCTCCCCTCCTTTCTCCATTTGTGATAATTATAAAGGACTTTTCCCTGCAATCCTTCCCAGGAAGTATAGATTCCATAAGGAGTGAAGGTTCTTAAGTGAAGAAGGTTTTTATGAATAACAATATGCTGGTGCAACAACTATATGAAGACAACCAAGGAGAAGGTGAAGATATGGATGTCTAATGTTGTTGGGCCCTAAGGAGTAGAAATATTAATCATATGTTATATCTTTTCTATTATGTATTGTAGAGTAGTTTTTAATATTATTGTAGTATGTAAGGAGGTGTACATCCCATGAGCAGATAAACTATAAAAGAACAAGCTCTAACAAAACATTTTGGACTTAGTTATGTATCCATTTGTTTATGGGCTAAGACCAATTTTGTATTTCCGTTGGAAGATTTGGCTAAGGTTTTTTTCGTTTTCCTGCAAAATTGTGTTTATTGGGTTGAACCATTTGTGATATTCAATTAAATACAGGTTAATTATTACTCCTTATATTTGTTTTTACCTCAAACTTGTTGAATCTTGAGATGTGCAAACTTTACCACAAGCTTTTTCATTCTAATTGCACCTTTAAGTTTTTATTTTTCTCACAACCCAATAAAATTATAGTGAAGATGGATCAAATCTAATATTTTAATGGTCATGATATAAACATCAATAAAAACTCTTAAATAAAGAGCCTTAGTAGGACAACCATTATGTTAGTATTTGAGATAACAAAGTGGACACTCTTCCTATCTATTCATGTTTCCCTATCTTAACAAATATATGAATAAGTCTCATTCTTGTTAATGTGTTTAAAATGTATAAATTTTACAAGAATCATTTTTTGTAGGTTAATTTTCCTACCATCAAACCCTTTCTAATTTTCTACTTGTTGAATTTACAAAGTATGGTTTTGTAATTATTACAAGTTAGTTTCTATCTATTTCCCATCAAATTTTCTCTAAAAAAAATTTGTGATTCAATTTTACTTATTTATTCACATTTCATTATATATATATATATATAATATATATATATATATATATATATATAATAATCAAATTCACTTAAAGCCATCCATTATTTTCCAAAAATCAGTTTCTTGTCAATGTTCTTAACCCACGAACTTTCATTATGAGTTCATTCTCGAGATTTACCCATGTCATTTTCATAAATTGACTACTAAATTTTATTGACTTTATTGATATTAGAATCATCATTATTAAGTTTTTTATATAAGGTTCATTTTTCAAGAGATCTTTATTCATAGGTTCTTTATTGCCACTATCAATATACATTAAGGGATCAATGAATTCACATTATACATCTCCGTATATCAAGTATCTTGACTTTCTTGTAGGTTAATTTCACTCAAAATCAACATGGACTCAGATAATTATGACTTTGACTAACTTTCACCATATCAATATAGATATGAGATCCAAAGTTACAAGTAATTTACTAAGGACCTATGAAGAATCCTTTTAAGTTAAGAGTATAGAAAATATAATTTTTTATGGGTTGGATCAGTTAAATTGAAAACATATTTTTTTTTTAGAAAATTGACTTGCTAAGCCCTGAGGGTTAGCTCAGTTGGTCAACTCCCCATCGTTAAAGCACATCTGCTATTAAGAGGTCACAAGTTCAATTCTCTCAACACTCTTGGGGTTATTCTCTATGGTTGAGCTAGTAGGAAATGATCCTTATGGATGGATATTTCTGGTACAAATATTATGTGGATGTCACCAATCTCCGAGGACAATGAACTAAATAGGAGAAAAAAAAAGAAAAAAAATGACTTGTTACAAAATTATTTGTAGGTTCACTTATAACTTTTGATAAGCCTCTATTTTAAGTATAAACTAAATCTTTCATGGATGGTCTATGTTAGATCTAGAGTATGCTCAAACATCAGGTATAGGTTGTGGCTCAGGCTTGTCTGCATTATTATTCACAAGGATGTGAATTTATAATGCATTTCTATGACTCTTGGATTCATCTTCCAAGGTCTCTTGAACTCCCTTTGACTATTGAACTTCCACACCATAGCCCTTAGAGGATTAGGTGTCCAACATTCCCCCCTTAATATGAAGGTGTATATACAAGTCCAAGAAGAGAGTTGTAATACAAAAGTGGCAACCAATGGTTGAATATGCTCTTTGAAAAGATGGCATAAGGTGAGAGAGCTTAAGGTCTCAACCAACGATGGTTTAAGGATGACCACCAACTCTCGAACACTTATTGCAGTTCTTGGAACTCTTCCAAATCTGGCAAGAAGCTAAAAAATTTTGCTAGAGGAAGTGCTCCCTATTGTTTTGGAAATGGAGAAAATTGGGGTCTTAACTTGGAATGCTCAGTGTAGTTCTCATAAATCTTCCAAATATGGCAAGAAGCTGAAATCTTCAGCTAGAGGAAGTGTCCCTAATGATTTGAAGAGGGAGACCTTCAACCTAGAAAAAGGGATGCCTATAACCTGTTGTGGTTTAAGGAAGACCACCAACCAAAGGCATCCTCAAGGGACTTTGTGTCTCTAGATATAAATTTGAATTTGAGTATGGTTGTCTCTAGATGTATTCTCATGCAACAGGTTCAGGTTGTGCCTTAGGATCACTTGATTTATCTTTGAAACTTGTAGATTACCATGAATTCCCCCCCTGTCAAATACAAAGTGAGAAGATGAAGAGATCTCAATTGCAAGACTTTTTAATACTCTAGAAGAAATTTAGACATATGACTAAAATATCTTCTTGGTTGTTGAAGCTCATTGCTAAGAAGCAGGCCATCCAAGGTGAATCTTTGTTCTTGTAGGAGGCTTATTTTTGAAGCATTTGTATGAATAATGGGTGTGTTGAACACAATGATTGCACAGGTCAAGATCAAAACAATGATATTGCACATGTACAACTCGATTACAATGTTGGCATCTGATAATTTGTTATGGATGTGTATGAGGAGAATGTGAAAAAGAGTTGTCTCAAAGAAACCTTGCACTTTAAACTGAATGGGATTTGAATAATTTGGAGTATGAAAGGATACCTCCTTGTCATATCCAATTCTTATTTTGTCGTGGTTGCATACGAGATCTTCCCAAGGTATGATTATTGACTTGGGAAGTGTAGGTTGAATTTCCATACCTTCATGCAAATCTGCTCCTGAACTAGGCACATGATGGGAGTCAACCACAATGTTACTGATTTGATCACCTTTTGGCAACTGATGGGAGTATGTCTTAAACTCAAACAGGGGATTCTTCTTAAAAAATAAATAGTTCAGAATGATGCTTACATTATTGTAATTGTAACACCCTCCTCCGACATCTACCCAAGTAACAAACCAGTCAGGATAAACAAGCAACGAGAGGCCATTATGATATGATTTTACCTCCTAAGTCATGTTAAGGAAATGGAACCGACAGAAACACAACAAACATACATTCAACATCAACATTAGGATCCGTAGGAACCAATCCAACCTTTCTACCAACTAGCCCCTAGGTCCCATTGGGATTTTGGACAACTTGAACTCTGGATGATCTCATGCTATGAGAATGTCAATGCCCAGGGACCTCTAGATGCTCTCATAGGCCTACTGCAAGTTTATTTGTTTGTTTGTCTGTTTGTTTTGTTTTGTTTTGTTTTTTTTTTTTTTTTTTTAATCTGTTTTGTGCCAGCATTCCGAGAATTAAGCCATATTTTCAGGCTCTAAGCCCAAGTCACTTCCTAGAATAGAATGGCATCTTCAAAACAATAAGATAACATGGAAATGGAATTATAAGACCTTAATTGGACCCCCACTACCCATGACAAGCATTTTGTCAAACATACCACGAATATGTAATCTATAGGTGTAAATAATAGATCTGAGCATAAGGGTCTCATACTTAGCTGAGAATTGCTAAGAGGAGTTGATGCCTCAACATATTAACTTCCATTTAATCCATTAGGTCATAGATACATTGATCATTCATTTACAAGTAAAAACATGTTGAGATCCATACATAGATTCTGTCATAAAAGACATAAATAACCAGCATAATAGCTATAGAAATACTCATGAAATCATAGCCATATAAACCACATATAATCTAGTATAATACTCATAAAACTATAAGGAGAAATAACCTCATATTTATGATGAAAAATCCAAACTTGGGATGGGACTTCCACGTTCCACCCGACCATAGAATCGTTGAGCCAAATCTCTCTTTATCCATTCACCCCCGTGCCATATTCCAAGAATGAATGTGGGATCTCATAGAACACATCAATACAAAACCATCCAGAGCTTCCAGAGGCCATCCACCTCAATCCATCAAACAATGATTCCACCTCAAGGTCAGACATCACAAAATCATCATTAGATTGGTATCTATCCTAGCCATCCAGGGCTCCAACGTGTTTGTTCCAACCAAGGCTCCAGGACTAGTAACTCAACCCACAATTTTCATAAGGCTCTAGAGCGTTTGTTCAACCTAGGGTCCAGGACTAGTAACTCAACCCACCAAGGGCTCTAGAGCGTTTATCCAACCAAGGCTATGGGACTAGTAACTCAACCCAAGTTGTTATAGGGCTCCAAATTGTTTGTCCAACCAAGGCTCCAGGAACTGGTAACTCAACCCAAGTTATGGAAACATGAGAACCAACCAAAACAAAACAAGGAAATAAACCCACAACATCCATGGCTATCCAGGAAATAGCAAGGCTAGGAAATCCATTGTCAATCTAGGAAATCTTCCATGCCAATGACAGATCATGACAAAAAATCCACATGCATGCCAAAACTAGTGAGGAAAACATACATGAAACTTATTACCTGCAAGAAAATCTCATTTTAGTTGTTGATCCCGATGTCCTCTTGTGATTTCTTGCTCCAAAAATCCAATTATACCACACCCTCCAAGAGTACTCCAAGATAACTCTAAGTCTCTAAGAATATGAGAGAGAGAGATAATAACGAGAGAGCTCCAAAACTGAATTGACAAAAGGTTACCAATTGATCATCATAAGCCTTTTTATGAATGAGGCCTTTATTTTCTTCATTTTCCATTAGTTTCTTTCAATTTCTTCCTCACATGCAATCTATGACCTTTCACCTTCCTTTTCTCCTAATTTTCATTATTTTCATAAATAAATGCCAAAAATGCCATTTTTCCTTTCCAAAGCCTTAGCCATTTCCTTTGCCAATTTCCTTAGCCATTAATAGCCAAATGAACACCCACACTAGGATGCATTTCGCAACATTTAGCTTGGAATAAGTGCCCCAACAACCGTGGTTATTATTTTTCCTTTATTAACTTTTATTACATCGAATTTTCACCTGGGATGTTATAGAACCCTCCCCTTTGGGGAACATCATCCTCGATGTTCAACAACACCTATAACAACAAAACTGCTATATGAAAAATATACTGTCAATGGAGCTTTATAACTTAGCTTGATGCGGTATTTATAATGATCAACTTGCTAAGAAGCAAACTAACATGAAAACATAACAACATAACATCATAATGACATGACACCCATACTTCTTATTGGAGCTTTCTAACATATCTCATGGTGGTATTTACATCCATGTAGATAAACCAAAACATATACCAAAGCATATACCGATACATATACTAAAACACCATGCCAAAATTGCTTTGCCTCAATCGGAAAACAAGGAATGATACATAGCCCACATCTAATCCACCATCTCCCATGTATCTTCATTGGGTCCAAAGTGCTTCCATTGCACCTTAACTTGTTCGATTGCTCGGTTCTAGAGCATGAGCTCCTTTTTCTGCAATAGACACTAAGGCTCCAGCTAGAATTCTCCATTTGGTTCCACCTGCAATACAAACCAGCCAATCACATGATCAACATCTCTAACATACTTCTTAAGCAATGACACATGGAAAACATCATGGAGTTCCACTGTCGGAGGTAGTGCAAGTTGATAGGCTAATAGCACAATGCTCTCAATGATACTGAAGGGTACATAAAATCATGGTGCCAACTTGGCATGTGATCCAATCCGTAAGGAGCTCTTCTTTGGTTTGATGCGTAAGTACACTTGTTCCCCAACCTAGAACTCCTTGAACAACCTGTTTTGGTTTGCATAGCTCTTTTGCCTATCCTATTATGCCTTTAGATTCTTCTTTATAACCTACATTTCATATTCCATGTTTACCAACATGCCTAGTCCATTCAACACCCTATTAACTAGATCACTCCAACTGACAGAAGTATTGCAACTCTTCCCATAAAATTCCTCAAATAAAATCATCTTCAAATATTCTTGACACTTGTTGTTGTAAACGAAATCTACTAGTGGAAGGTGCTATTCCCACTTTTGTTGTTGATGCATCACATACATCCTCAACATGCACTCCAATATCTTGTTGACCCTCTATGTCTGTCCATCTGTTTGTGGATGATAACTTGTATTGAAGGACAACTCCATGCCCCAAACTACAAATAAATCCTTCCAAAACTTGGAAGTGAACTTCGCATCCTCGTCCGACACAATATTCTTCGGAACACCATGCAATCTAACCACATCTCTGATGAACACCTATGCTACATCGCTAGCTGAGAATGTAGATTTCACTAGAATGAAATGTGCAACCTTTGTCAACCTGTCCACAAAAACCATGATGGAATCATCCTGTCTCATTGTCCTTGGAAAACTTATGATGAAGTCTATGGAAATGACCTCCCATTTCCACTCTAGGATCACAATCGGTCGTATTAGTCCACCTAGATGTTACACTCTACGTTCACACATTGAAAATAAAAAAATCTAGCTACAAACTCTACTCCATCCCTCCTCGTGTTCAGCCAATAATAAAATCTCTTCATTGTTATCAGTGTCTTCTGATAACTTAGGTGACTTGAATATGGTTTTGCATAAAACTCCCTCAAGATCACCTTCTTGATCTCACTACTGTCTGGTACATATATCCTATCTCTGAATCTAACCAATCCATCTGTTGTAAGACAATAATCCACATCCTATGCACCTGCACCTATACCTATACCTGTACATGTACTATCACTTGTACCTACATGTATACAATCACATGTATCTGTACTAGTACTCTTCTGCAACCTGTGCATAATCTCCATATATCTGACATCATGGTGACCTGCTAGCAAGATCCTATCTTGTAAGTCCGTCCTATAGGATTTGATAGTTGCTAAGTGATTTACCTATATCCACCTTCTAAGAGCATCTGCCACCCTGTTCTCTTTACCTTTAATATATTTGATCTTGAAATTGGACTAATAGATCATATCCAACCACCGAGCCTATTTACCATTTAGATTCGGTTGGTCAAATAGATATCGCAACCCACTGTGATCACTCATCAATGTAAACCTCCTACCTAGAAGATAGTGTCTTCACATCTTCAATGCATGTATAATTGCTACTAATTCAAGATCATGCATGGGATAGTTCTGCTCAGGCTCATTCAGTTTCCACGACTCATAGAATACCACATGTCCATCCTACATAAGGACTCCACAAAGTCCCTTCTTGTAAGCATCTGTGCATATCACAAACTCTTTGTCCAAATCTACAATGTTTAACACTAGTGCATGTGTCAACAACTACTTGAGCTACTCAAAACTAGCCTCACACACCTCTTTCCATTTGAAATTCTTACCTTTCCTCTACAATGATGTGATAGGGTAAGAAATTTGTGAGAAGTTCCTAATGAACCTCCTATAATAGCCTGCCAACCCGATGAAATATCTCACCTCATCTACATTATTAGGAGCTACCCACTCCATGATGGCCTTTATCTTTTCTGGATCTACTGCAATGCCTTTCTTCGAGACAACATGCCCCAAATAGCATGCCTCAATCTGAAAGAAACTACACTTGTTGATCCTAGCATATAACTAATGCTCTCTCAACAACGTCAACATTGTTGTTAAATGCTTCACATGCTCTTCCTCATTTTTAGAATATACCAGTATATCATCAATGAACACAATAACAAATTTATCCAAGTACAAACGCAACACACTATTCGCCAAGCACATAAATGTAGCTTGAGCGTTAGTTAAGCCAACAACAAACTCATAATTCCCATACCTGGTCCGAAAGGCTAGCTTGTAAATGTCCTCCTCCTTGATGTGTACTTGATGATATCCAAATCTCAGATCAATCTTTAATAACATTGTTGCTCCCTTCAACTGATCGAACAAATCATCAATCCTCACTAATGAATACCTGTTCTTAATGGTCACTTTATTCAACTACCTTTAGTGAATGCATAATCTAAGAGTACCATCTTTATTCTTCACAAACAATGTAGGTGCACCCCATGGTGATACAATTGGCCTAATGTATCCCTTGTTCAACATTTCCTTCAACTATAGCTTCAACTCCACCAACTCAAGTGTGATCATCTTGTAGGGTGTTTTTGATGCCGAAGTTTCCCCTGGCACCAACTCAATAGAAAATTCTAACTCCCTCTAAGGTGGAAACTCTGTAATTTCCTCAGGAAATACATCCTTGAACTGCTGTAAAACTAGGTACCTACTCAACACATTTGCATCCTCAACTTCCTTACCTTTTTCGCTATAAATGTGCACTGCAACCAACATACACCCTTTCCTGTGACTACGCTTTGATTGCATAGTTGTCACCATCCTAACTGATGTGACTTTCTTCTTTCCCTGCAAGACTCTTAGTTCTGCATTCTCATCCACACAATCAATTGCTTTTTCATAACAATCTATCTTGGTTCTGCGAAGGTACAACCAATCCATGCCCAACAACGTATCATATGATCCCAATGGTAATACATTCAAATGTGTTGTGGTAGGCATACCATTCAAATCAAATGCACAAAGTCTTACCCAATGATGTACTTGCTTCTTTGTACCTGTAGTTAACTACGCTAACCAAGATTCTGCATGCAATTCCTTACTCAAACCAAACTTATCCACCAAGTCAAAACTAACATAGCTATAATTAGATCTAGGGTCAATCAAAATAGAAATAACTTTATCACAAACCTTACTGTCCATCTCAATGATGGATGCATGATGGTCTACATGTTTTCTATCCAATGCTACATAAATACGAGGAACACTCTGAACAACATCTCCAACAGTCTATGCGTCTTGTGCACTATATATCTAAGGCCTATCACCATGATACTATGGAAAATATCTCCTATGTTGATCCACTCCACAAGTCCAACACTACACGAGCTCCTTAGTCTACTCCTCAGATCGATGTCCCTCTCCTCTATCTGATGCATTGAACTTCTTAGATGGCGCAACATTCTCTTTATTATCTATACCCTGAGTTATTGCTCGTTTCTTGTCCCATTTTCCTTTGTTTATGCCATTACCTTTCCAATTTGGCTTAGTCTCAGATCTGTGCTTCAATTGTTCATAGCAATTCCTTAACTTTCAAATGGTCTCCTCCAATGATTTAGGCTCATCGAACTCAATCATATCTTTAAATGCAACTGATAATCCACTAATGAACCTCTGAATCTTGGCCTTCTCATCCATGAGATAAGGTAGATACCTCAATAACTCTAAGAACCTGCTAGCTTACTCCTCATCTATCATAAATCTGATCTTTAGCTCATAGAATTCTTTTGCCCTGTCATCAAAGTATCTCTCTGACAAATAATTCTTCTTGAATAGTTTCTCAAACTCACTCCAGGTCAAGTCTTCCTCATGAATACATCTGACATTATTCACATCTTCCCACCAAATGTCTGCTTTATCTTTGAGACTGAATGTAGCTACTCTAGCTTTAATGTTCTATGAATAATCATGTAACCTAAAGAACTTCCTCATGCCAAGAAACCATGCCTCTACATCCTGTATTTTCTTCATCTCTTCGTCAAAATTAGGTGGATTTTCTTTCTTAAACTCATCTAGAAAGTATCCCCTATCACTGCTCCTATACAGATGATAACGATGACGATCATAGTGCCTATCTAAATTAGAACTAGAATAATACATATGTATATCCCTTCTCCTCTCTGGAGTGTCCAACAATCTGCCATCTCTAACTGTGTCATCTCTAGATGACCCATGACCACCATGTGATCTACTACCATATGCCCCATTAGTTCAGTCCTCCTGCTCATAACTAATCTAATGTGGAACCTGTCATTGCAAATCTGAAAAACTCTAAAGTATCATTGCTTTTACATCTGATTATTTCTCCTATGTCTGCATGATTTTGACATTATCTTCCTTACAACTCCTTATTTCTTCCTTTAAGCTTCTCAGTGTATCTTCCAAATCGAAATATTTCCCAAGACCATACTTCTCATTTGATTCATAGGGAGATCCTTTGTAGTTTACCATCTTGCTAGACATTTGATATTTCTTCCTTCAAGCTATATCATGTCAGCTAAACCAGATCACAATAAACAAACATACCTTAATGTAGCTCAGGGAGGATACCTTGTCTACAATATCAACATATCAACATGATATATGTATAACATAAACATGACAGAATATAGAAACATAACACATAAGCATATAACCATGCAACCATCATTCTAGCTAGGGTCTAGTCATCAATGCATGACCTTAACAACAACGCATACCATGACCTCATGCATGACAAAAACCATTACATCAGTTCACACTTGACCACATGAAAACATTAACATGCATAAGAAATGTGTAACCAACCATACACATGCATAAACACATCTAATCAACCATAAACGAACAATACTTATATCCCAAGCCACAAGAATGATACATGTAACCGTGTATACATGAATGCAACTAAACATACAAGAACATAACCATGCATAAAATAATGATACATGAAAGCGACATATAAAAATATGTAATCAGTCATACACTCATGATGATGCATCCCACATTAACAACCTCAACTTCCACATGGTGACATTACTACAACCATGATCAACATTATGCAAATGCAACAATCACATGGAATGCAAATGTAAGAGACACACATGCAATTGACATGCATGCATGACCAACACAAAACCCATCCAGTCTGTGGGGTGAACCATGCTCTAATACCACTTTGTAACACCCTCGTCCCACATCTAACCAAGCAAACAGTCAGCCGAAGTAAACATGCAACGTGAGGCTAGTATGATATGATTCAACCTCCTAAGTCACATTAAGGAAGTGGAACCGATGGAAACAAACCATACAGACATTCAACATCAACATTAGGATCCTTAGGAACCAATCCAACCTTTCTGCCAACTAGCCCCTAGGTCCCGCTGAGCTTTTGGACATCTTGAACTCTATACACTTTCATGCTATGGGCATGCCAACATCCAGGGACCTCTTGATGCTCTCATAGGCCTGCAAGCCAGCATCCAAGGACTCTTTTTGTCATTTTTGTGCCAACGTCCCTAGGAATTAAGCCACATTTTTAGGCCCACATCTTCATAATAGTAAGATAACAAGGAAATGACAATGCAAAAGAAATTACTTGAATAAGACCTTGAATGGACCCCCACTAGACATGACAAGAATTTCATCAAACATATCACGAATATGTAATCTATAGGTGTAAATAACATATCTAAGCATAGGGGTCTCATAATTAGCTAAGAATCACTATGATACATTGAGGCCTTAACATATTAACTACCATTTCATCCATTAGGTCATAGATACATTGATCATTCATTTACAAGTAAAAACATGTTGAGATCCATACATAGATTATGTCATAAAACACATAAATAACCAACATAATAGTAGAAGAAATAATCATGAAATAACAACCATATAAACAACATATAATCTAGTATAATAATCATATAAACACAAGGATAAATAATGCCATATTGATGATGCAAAATAAAAACCTGGGATGGGACTTCCACGTTCCACCCGACCGTAGAATGGTTGAGCCAAATCTCTCTTTAGCCATTCACCCCCGTGCGATATTCCAAGCATGAATGTGGGATCTCATAGAACACATCAATCCAAAACCATCCATAGCTTCCAAATGCCATCCACCTCAACCCATAAAACATTGATTCCACCTCATGGTCTGTTGAAAATTGGCAGCAAGAAATTGCTAAAAATAGAAGTGCTAAAAATATTATTTTGGGCATCAGTGCTGGATTGGGCAACAGGGAATGAAAAATGGAAGTGCTAAAAATAGAAGTTCTATTTTTAGCAATGCGATGTGGAGTCCTATTTATAGCAGTCCCTAGTCTATCTATAGGAAGTAAATTCGAATTTGGTCTTACCAACAGTTTGGAATATTAATTAATTATTTCTCCATGAGTTAATTAGTTAAGGAAAAACAAACTTGAAGTCTTTGTGAGAACATGCAATTATTTCTCCACTAATTGGGGAATGTGTCCTTGATTTGATCGACCGATTGAGATATTAAGGATGTGTTCATATTGAGAGGATCAGTTGACTTAGTTTAACTTAGTCAAGTTCAGTTAGATTAATTTAAAAAGTTATTAAATTAATGAGATACAATTTGTTAATGCTTGCATGCATGTGACAACTATTATTTTCAGATAGTTGAGTATTCTCTCATGGATAACTGATGCATGGCAATTCAGACAGAGACCCAGTTGAGATCAGAGAAGGGACAATGTACTATCAGTTGGATGAATATTTTTTCTATAAAGGAAGCTCATCCATGATGAGGATTTATCTCCTTCAAGTTTGTGCAGTTAGATCAAAGGTTAGTGAGTGTGTGAAGAGGCCAATTCACACAAGTGGCAACACTAGACCCCAAGGAAAACTGCACAAGGAAATAGGAGGCTTGGAGGGTAGAGGAGAAGGTTTGTGAGAAGTTGTTGACTGTCTATGAGTAGCAGAGGGATTGTACTGAGAGCTAGATAGCTTATGAGCTAAGGCTTTGTGTAATCCAGACTATATTTCCACTTGTATGATAATACAAAGATGGGGTTTTAGGCAGGTGCTTTCCCTGAGCAAATTCTTCTGTGTTATGTGTGATTGATTCCTTCTTATTAGTTATATGTGTTCTTATTGATGTTGCTCATGGTTGATTAAGCTTCTGCTAAATTGTTTGTAGAAGTAGATCAAGTGTTTTTCTTCAGTACATTGCATTACCAGGTTGATCTACAGGTGGGAAATTTCTACATGGTATTAGAGCTAGCTGATTTGTAGAAAAAGTTTTACATGGTATCAAAGCTAGCTGATTTGTAGGAAAAATTCTACAAAATTCTACATGGTATCAGAGCTAGCTGATTTGTAGAAAAAGTACTACATGGTATCAAAGCTAGCTGATTTGTAGGAAAAATTCTACAAAATTCTACATGGTATCAGAGCAAAGGTGATCAAGGAGAGAACAATATACTGAGAGGAGATTTCAAATTTTTGAGTTTTGGGCCGAGTGTTTGTAGAGAAGATCTAAAATTTATGTATAAAATTTTTAGAAATAAATAGCATATTTGAATTCCTTGCAAAAAAATACCCAAAATAAAAATAAAAATCAGCTGAATCAGAGTTCGGATGAGGGAGATATCGCTGATTTAAAATCAACTTTTTTTCTAGAAGATTTCGTGACGCTGGGAAAGTGGAAATAGACTGGTGTGCTAGCCAAGAACCTGTATGCACTTGAGGTACAAGATGCATGCAAAGCCTTGAGGAGAAAGGCAAAAGTTAGATAAGCTCCTCCACAATTGGTACAATAGTTTCAGGAGGTTATGGAGCAGCCACAACTAGAGAAGCTGAGAGGAGATCGAGTAGAGAAATCTACTCATGTAGAGACCTCCAATAGGGGGGGACTTCGAGCCAGGTGGGTTGAGGGATCACATGCGGCCATACCTTTAGGTAGGAGGCAGGGCGATGTGGAGTGATCGTACCATGGAGGAGGGGTAGGATCCTTGAGGTACCCAACCTCTTAGATGAGACCTTGCTATGGGAGCCTCGATGTGGAGGGGTAGGAACTAACTAATTGGGTAGAGACAAATGCAGATGGAGAGGTAGAGAGAACTACAGTGTAGGGAATCCCAAGACAACGTAGAGTATGTAGGCTACAACAATGCAAGAGGCACAAGTGTGTTGCACAGTGCAGGGTAGCATAGAGAGGTGTGCAACAATGCGAGATGCATGTAGATGTTGCAGTAGTGCAAAGGTCAGAGAGGGAGCACTTGTCAATGACAGGTAGAGCTTTAGCATCAGAGTATGTTTGTAGCCCAATAGAGTGGTTAGTTGGGAGTTTTTTTTGTTCCGAGAGTTGCTGGAGCAACCACACTTGGTAGATGTGTTGCATGCAGAACATTCCAGACGTACAGGATCGGGTTCGAGAGGAAGCCTTTCTTGTTGAGAGGGAGTGTTGAAAATTGGCAACAAGAAATTGCTAAAAATAGAAGTGCTAAAAATAGCACTACTAAAAATAGCATTTTGGGCATCAGTGCTGGATTAGGCAACATGGAATGAAAAATGGAAGTGCTAAAAATAGAAGTTCTATTTTTAGCAGTTCAAGTTGGATTCCTATTTTTAGACAGTCCCTGGTCTAAAATAGGAATTAAAATTCGAATTTGGTCTTACCAATAGTTTGGAATATTAATTAATTAATTCTCCATGAGTTAATTAGTTAAGGAAAAGCAAACTTGCAGTCTTTGTGAGAACATGCAATTATTTCTCCACTAATTGGGGAATGTGTCCTTTATTTGATCAACTAATTGAGGAATTAAGGATGAATTCTATATTGAGAGGATCTGTTGACTTAGTTTAACTTAGTCAAGTTCAGTTAGATTAATTTAACAATTTGTTAAAGTAATGAGATATAGTTTGTTAATTCTTGCATGCATGTGACAACTATTATTTTCAGATAATTGAGTATTCTCTCATGGATAACTGATGCATGGCAGTTCAGATAGAGACCCAGTTGAGATCAGAGAAGGGACAATGTACTATCAGTTGGATGAATATTTTTTTTTATAGAGGAAGCTCATCCATGATGAGGATTTATCTCCTTCAAGTTTGTGCAGTTAGATCAGAGGTACTTAGTCAGTATGTGAAGATGCCAATTCAGAGAGGTGGCAACACTAGATCCCAAGGAAAACTCCACAAGGAAAGATGAGGCTTAGAGGGTAGAGGAGAAGGTTTGTGAGAAGTCATTGACTGTCTATGAGTAGTAGAGGGATTGTATTGAGAGCTGGATAGATTCCAAGCTAAGGCTTTGTGTAATTCAGACTATATTTCCACTTGTATAATACAGAGATGGGGTTTTAGTAGGTGCTTTCCCTGGGTAAATTCTTCTGTGTTATGTGTGATTGATTCCTTCTTATCAATTATATGTGTTCATATTGATGTTGCTCATTGTTGATTAAGCTTCCACTAAATTGTTTGTAGAAGTAGATCAAGTATTTTTCTTTAATTGCATTGCTAGGTTGATCTACAAGTGGGAAATTTCTACATGGTATTAGAGCTAGCTGATTTGTAGAAAAAGTTCTACATGGTATCAAAGTTAGTTGATTTGTAGGAAAATTTCTACAAAATTCTACATGGTATCAGAGCTAGCTGATTTGTAGAAAAAAGTTCTACATGGTATCAGAGCTAGCTGATTTGTAGGGAAAATTCTACAAAATTCTACACGGTAGGACATCAAAAAACCATCATCAGATTGGTCTCTATCCTAGCCATCCATGGCTCTAGAGAATTTGTTCCAACCAAGGCTCTAAGACTAGTAAATCAACCCACAACTACCACCTGGATACACAACGTTTGTCCAACCAAGGCCCTAGGACTAGTAATTCAATCCACCAAGGGCTCCAGAGTGTTTGTCCAACCAAGGCTACAGGAGTAGTAACTCAATGTAAGAGACACACATGCAATTGACATGCACACATGACCAAGAAACAACCCATCTAGTCCGAGGGGTGAACCATTCTCTGATACCACTTTGTAACACTCTCCTCCCACACCTAACCAAGCAACTAGCCAACCAGGGTAAACATGCAATGAGAGGCCACTATGATATGATTCGACCTCCAAAGTGACATTAAGGAAGTCGAACCGATGGAAACACACCATATATACATTCAACATCGACATTAGGATCCCAAGAACCAATCCAACCTTTCTGCCAACTAGCCCTTCAGTTCCACTGATATTTTGGACAACTTGACCTCTAGACACTCTCATGCTATGGGTATGCCAACATCGAGGGGCCTTTGGATGCTCTCACAGGCCTGCAAGGCAACGTACAAGGACTCTTTTTGTCATTTTTGTGCCAACGTCCTTAGGAATTAAGCCACATTTTCAAGCCCAGAGCCCAAGTCACTGCCCAGAATAGAATGACATCTTTAGAATAGTAAGATAATAGGGAAATGACAATGCAAAAGCAATTAATTGACTATACCCCCAATAGACATGATAGGAATTTCTTCAAACATATCATGAATATGTAATCTATGGGTGTAAATAACATATCCGATCATAGGGGTCTCATACTTAGCTGAGAATTGTTAAGAGACATTGATGCCTCAACATATTAACTGCAATTTCATCCATTAGGTCATAGATACATTAATCATTCATTTACAAGTAAAAACATGCTGAGATCCATCCATAGCTTCTCTCATAAAACACATTAATAACCAACATACTAGTATAATAAATACTCATGAAATCACAGCCATATAAACAACATATAATCCAATATAATAATCATATAAATACAAGGAGAAATAACCTGATATTGATGATGCAAAATTCAAAGCCGGGATGGGACTTCCATGTTCCACCCAACCGTAGAATGGCTGAGCCAAATCTCTCTTCAGCCATTCACCCCTGTGCAATATTCCAAGCATGAATGTGGGATCTCATAGAACACATCAATCCAAAACCATCCATATATTCCATATGCCATCCACCTCAACCCATAAAACATTGTTTCCAACTCACAATGAGACATCACAAAACCATCATCAAATTGGTCTCCATCCCAGCCATCTAGGGATCCAAAGCATTTGTTCCAACCAAGGCTCTAAGACTAGTAACTCAACCCCCAATTGCCTCCAGGCTACACAACGTTTGTCCAACCAAGGCCCCAAGACTAGTAACTCAACCCACCAAGACCTCCAGAGAATTTGTCCAAGAAAGGCTACAGGACTAGTAACTCATTGCATTTACCTGTGCTTGTTTCTCTTGTGACTGCATGATTCTATCATTATCTCCCTTACAATTCCTTATTTATTCCTTTTAGCTTCTCATTGTATCTGCCAAATCAAAAGAGTTCCCAACACCATACTACTCATTTGATTCATAGGGAGTCTTTGTAGTCTACCATCTTCTTGTAAGGTAGATCATGTCAACTAAACCAAGTCATAATAAACCAACATACCTTGGTATAGCTCGGGGAGGATACCTTGTCTGCAAGATCCATAAATCAGCATGATATATGTATAAAATACACATGACAACATACGGAAACATAAAACATAAGCATATAACCATGAAATCATAACTCCATCTAGGGTCCATTCATCAATGCATGACCTAAACAATAACACATACCACGACCTCATGCATGACAACAACCATTACATCACTACGCAATTGACCACATGAAAACATTAACATGCATAAGTAATGGGTAACCAACCATACACATGCATAAACACATGTAATCAAGCATAAACGAACAATACGTGTAACCAAACCTACAAGAATGATACATGTAATCAAGCATACAAGAATGCAACCAAACATATAAGAATGTAACCAAGCATACAATATCGATACATGTAACCGACATATAACAATATGTAATCAGTGATACACTCACGATGATGCATCCCACATTAACAACCTCAACTTCAACATGGCGACATTACTACAACCATGATCAACATTATGCAAATGCAACAATCACATGGAATGCAAGCGTAAGGGACACACATGTAACTGACATGCATGCATGACCAACACATAGCCCATCCAGTTTGAGGGGTGAACCATGATCTGATACCACTTTGTAACACCCTCCTCCCACATCTACCCAAGCAACCAGCTAGTCGGGGTAAACATGTGACGGGAGTCCACTATGATATGATTCGACCTCGTAAGTCGCGTTAAGAAAGTGGAACCGATGGAAACACACCAATAGACATTCAACATTAGCATTAGGATCCTTAGGAACCTATCCAACCATTTTTCCAACCAGCATATGGGTCCCACTGAGCTTTTGGATAACTTGACCTTTGGACGCTCTCATGCTATGGGCATGCCAGCATCCAGGGACATCTGGACGCTCTCACAAGCCTGCAAGCCAATGTCTAGGGACTCTTTGTGTCAGTTTTGTGTCAACATCCCTAGGAATTAAGCCAATTTTCAGGCCCAGAGCCCATGTAACTACCCATAATAGAATGACATCTTCATAATATTAAGATAACAGATAAATGGCAATGAAAAATCAATGACTTGAATAAGACATTGACTAGACCCCCAGTAGCCATGATAGGAATTTCTTCAAACATATCATGAATATGTAATCTACATGTGTAAATAACATATATGAGAAGATGTGTCTCATACTTAGCCGAGAATCGCTAAGATACATTGATGCCTCAACATATTAACTTCCATTTCATCCATTGGGTCATAGATACATTGATCATTCATTTACAAGTAAAAACATGTTGAGAGGAAAACATAGCTTATGTCATAAAACACATAAATAACTAGTGTAATAGTAGCATAAATACTCATAAAATCACAGCCATATAAACCACATATAATCCCGTATAATACTCACAGAAATACAAGGATAAATAACCTCATATGAATTTTGCAAAATCCAAACCCAGGATGGGACTTCCATGTTCCACCCGATCATAGAATGGCTTAGCCAAATCTCTCTTCATCCATTCACCCTCATGCCATATTCCAAGCATGAATGTGGGATCTCATAGAACACATCAATCTAAAATCATCCAGGGCTTCTAGAGGCCATCCACCTCAACCCGTAAAATCATGATTCCACCTCAAGGTCGTACATCACAAAACCATCATCAGATTGGTCTCTATCCCAACCATCCAGGGCTCAAGATCATTTGTTCCAACCAAGGCTCCATGACTTGTAACTCAACCCATAGTTGTTGCTGGGCTCCAGAGTGCGTGTCCAACCAAGGCTCCAAGACTAGTAACTCAACCCACCAAGGGCTCCACAACATTTGTCCAACCAAGGCTACAAGACTAGTAACTCAATCTAAGTTGTTACAGGGCTCTATAGAGTTTGTCCAACCAAGGCTCTAAGAACTAGTAACTCAACCCAAGCTAAGGAAATATGAGAACCAACCAAAACAAAACAAGGAAATAAACCCACAATATCCATGGCTATCCAGGAAATGGAAAGGCAAGGTAATCCACTTTCAATCCAGGAAATCCTTCATGCCAGTGATAGATCATGACCAAAAATCTACATGCATATTCCATGCATGCCAAAACTAGTGAGGAAAACATACATGCAACTCGGTACCCACAAGAAAATCCCACTATATCTATTGATCCCGATGTCCTCTTGTGCTTTCTTGCTCCTCCTTCTCCTTGTTTCTCCAAAAATACAAGTATGCCACACCCTACAAGAGTGCTCCAAGAAAAATATAAGTCTCCAAGAATATGAGAGAGAGAGAGAGAGAGAGAATAATGAGAGAGCTCCAAAACTGAACTGACAAAAGTTTACCAACTAACCATTAGAAGCCTTTTTATGAATGAGGCCTCTATTTTATTCATTTTACATTATTTTCGTTCAATTTCCTCACATGCGACTTGTGACCTTTCACCTCCCTTTCCTCCTAATTTCCATTATTTTCATAAATAAATGCCAAAAATGCCATTTTTCCTTTCGAAAGGCTTAGCCATTGCCAATTTCCTTAGCCATCAATAACCAAATGAACACCCACACTAGGATGTATTTCCCAACATTCATCTTGGAATAAGTGTCCCATCAACTGTGGTTATTATTTTTCCTTTATTAACTTTTATTACATGGAATTTTCACCAGCGCTGTTACAGTAACTCATCTCGTTGTAGTTATGATTCGAATTGTAAAAATTCTATTTTCTCGTGTTAATTTTACAAACAAGTTATAATATGAAACATAACATCTTTGTTGATTTTAACCATCTCAACAACAGTGGAATGAATGAGGGTATTCAACATCTTGAATGCATCATCAAGTCTAGCCATCTTCTTAAGAATTTAAGATAGGTGTTAGCCTTGAACATAAATGAACATGTAAAGACAAATAGTTGCAAATGCTAGATCACTGCAATTGAGTAGCGTGATATGAAAAATAATAGTGATAAATTCTCTCAATGGTGAATCAATTTAATCTCACAAGCTTCTCCCAACACTTGTACCATAAATGGAATGGGCAATGAGGGACTTGTATCCTTTCTCAATATAATCAAATGGTTCTATATAACAAGTAATTCAAAAACATTTCAACGTTGCATATATATTTAAGCCCAACATTGCATCAATTTGATCCCAATCATTATCTCTAAAAACAACACTATTTATAAATATCTTCAATGCGCACCCAACATATCAACTAATGAACCAAATTCACGCACCAATGATATTTGGTGATCACTTCACCACATTTACGACCTTCAAATAATTCATTGTACAAATGAGATGCTATGAGGAGACACAAGCTTCACAAAGAAAATGATAGCCAATATAGTTGATGGGACAAACAATGATCTTTTATTCACAGTTACTGAAGGTAGGTTCCAACATGCAACAATTCTCCAACAATCAATATATAAAGAGTTTAGACGCATTGCAATGATATAACTCACTTCATAGAATACACACACATAGAATACACCAATAGACATATACTTCATCACAACCGACAACGACTCCATTTTATACAAAACACATCTATCATGGACAAGCCTCACTGCTTCATACAGGTCAAACTATTTGTATCCCTTCGACCTTCAGATCTTCATGTAAGAAACAAAAGAGACAATACACATAATACAATATCTCCTTAGAGACGTAGGAAGCAACTTTCAAAACAACAATACAATGCACAAAGAATGAACATAATTCAACATAGGTTCATAATTCTTGTTGTTCATCACCCTTTTGCAGTTGAGACAAGTGTGTGTTTTGGTGTTCGATGCCATAATTACTTTCATTATTTATGCTACCATATTTAACAAATATGAATAATGACATCTTCAGGTCAAAGTTGGTGCCTCCTATCATTTCTAACTATCATCAATTCGTTATTTTTGTTTGCAATATCCTATGAACAACCCTCTCCCTACGAAATATTGGAGGAATTTGGGTTCCCTAGAGGACTCTTACCAACCAACGTGGAAACTTGTTGGTAGAATTATATGTATTCTAATTCCAACATTTAATTATCAATTTGGGGTCGTAAGACTTAGAGATGCAAGCACAAGATATGTAGGACTAGAGCCTATTCTAGCCTATGATAACAATTAACACTAGAAAGAACTAATCACTAAGGATTATCACTGGTCACTAGACTATGAGACTCTAATGCTTATAAGGTTTTGAACCATAATATTTCATTAACAATGTTGATGTGGTTGTATATATGTAGCTTATTATATCTTGAGGCTTCAGGGGTTTTAATCTTATAGTGATGAAAACCCATTAAAAAAGCTGCAGAAAAGTAAATTGCATAAAATTAAATGCCGACAACTATAAGCAAAAGCAAACAAATCTAATACTAATACTATGTGAAATACAAATATAATGAAAATTGAAAGAAACATCAAATAAAATATGCAATCAAATGGAATTCACTTCTTAAACCCAAAGGGAAGTACTAAACACTAAATTGAGAACATGAAAGTGAATAGATCTAAGTTTTATCTAACATGAATTCATTGCAAAATAAAACTAAATTGCTAGATGTAAAACTAATCTACAAAATGCATGAAGCATAGCAAGACTTACCCACACTGAAGGTCCCTTCCCAGGAAGTTAGTACTACTAATAAAATCTCACATCAAGCTAAGAAGATATACCACAATTCAGAAACCATCAATTTTTTATTCACATCAAAAATCTATGTTACAAATAAGCTCTCTAAATCTCTCCAAAAACTAATCATTGATCTCCTCTGTTACAATAATAAACAAAAATCATCTTAATCTCTGTCATTTTAGACATTATTTATATACAAAATTCATTGGGGAAAGATAAGATCCAATCCCCTTAACTCAAAAAACGAATTTACAAGTTTAGAGGAAAATCTCATAATTCTCGTTTTTTTTGCAATTTTATACAAATTGGTGTTAAATAAATATCCATATCTTCTTGACCATGATGTATTTTAAAAACACATTTCTATGGAGTCTAATTTGTTATACTATGAACAAAAATCTATCTTGGAATTTCCTGATTTGCTTCCCTGGCCTCAAAAATTGCACCAAAAGATGATTGTTTGAATCTTTTTCCAATTTGGGTTTTGCAGAAATTTAATACAAAATAGATTTGAAGAACTAGCTATAAATTTAAAACTATATTGAATTTTTTGAGATGGTTTGAGATCTAAATACATTGATATTTTTTCTAGAAACCCATTTCCCATATTCTTGTGATTCTCTACCATGTGCATGAAAATCGAGGAAAAACATGGCAGTTCCAAAAATGTCACCTATTTTTGGTGGTAACTTAAATCATGTGCTAGGATCCCATGTGTGAGATGGGTATATTCCAAGGATTTTACCAACATATTAGGTCCATATGGCACCTAATTTACGATGCTATAGAAAATAAAAACATATTTTATAATTTTGAATTATTTTCCCTCCATTTGTGCAAGTGCATAATTAAGTATCAGATAGTTGAACTGATACAAAGATAAAAAAAATTCATAGTCGAACATGCTCCTTAGCAACATAACCACATTAGTAAACCGTTATTGATAAACCCACATTAAAAACTCATTTAATCATAAAAATATAAGAAATCATTAATAATTAACCATACGGTAAAATAAATGCATTTAGGGATAATTGGTAATATGATCGCTACGAAATATGTTGTAAGGGTATGAATATGGCTCGTAAATGAAAGGTTTGGATAGCCAATATGATAACATATCTGGAACCCAACATCCCCCATGCCTAAGACTTTTCATGTCCTCATCCAAACAAAATATGGACTAGGAAGGAATGATGGATGATATAAGGTGACAAATGAAAATAAATATGGACTTGAAACTAGAATATGCATATGGATTTGGAAATGGTGGTTTAGGAAAGGTGAACAAATAGGAAGTGGTTAATCATCAATATTCCTTAGATTTTAATGATCTAAAGAGACTTTAAACATGTTTTACCTCAAGTATAGCTTTTGAACTTTGATTTGTATTGCAAGTTGCCATGGAAGTTGTATGAAGCGAAAGATGAGGCAGAGTAAAGCTGAAAGTCTACAATGATCTGGAATAATTGGAATTGATGAATTCCAATATGATATGTTGAAGGAAGCTAAAGATAATGAAATGAATATGTTGAAAAGGCCATAACAACCATTCCCCCATGCTTGAGGTTTTATGTGTCCTCATGCAAACAAGGTGAGGTACTGAATAAGTGACGAGGGTTGTTGAGATGGCTCTAGTATAAAGGAACCTGAAAAAAAAAACAATGGAACTAATGAGATGAATATTGAACAAAAATAAATCATCTAAGATTTATTAAAATGATTTAAAAACTAACACTAATCATAAAATAAATTCCAAATCACTCATTACATATGATTTTATCAATCTTTAACAATCTTATGATGAAGAAAGAAACCTTTTATAAATTTAAGGGGCTCTCCTTCTTTGTAGGTAGGACGCTTTTTATGATCACAACAAATGATGAGCCAATGAAAAAATAGTTATTACTAATCAAATCCCAAAGTCTTATAGTTATCCAAGTATTACAAATAAGTTTTGAGGTTGAATTTTATTAATTATTTGTGATCATAGGTTCCACTACTAAGATAATTAAATCTTAAATATAGTATAAAAAACCAATGATAGAGGACTCGAGGTTACCTTAAAGTCATTCTTTAGCAGTAAATTTATGGAGTCCATTTTTACCCTTGACTTCATCCACATGCTTCTTTTATTGTGACACTATAAAGTAACCATCATATATGTTGGCAAAAGCCTTGGTTTGGTTGACACTTCTTTAGGAAGAATGTCACATTTCCTGCGAGAATCCATAGCCCCGATGGGTTTTCCTAGTGGCATCATAGGTCAGTACCCACTGCCAGCAAGCATCCATAGCCTCGCCGTGTTAACCCCTTAAACATATTTTACAGTGGAGGCTCTAGTCCCATGTTTCCTACCATTTTAGGTTTAGATTATGAACATTGATTTTGCAATTGGTAGATGGGGCAGTGGCATCAAAAAGCCCCTTAAAGCGATAGGATGACACCTTTCAAAGTGACTTTGATTACCTACACAATCCTTGGAGGCATAAGGTACTCATAGTTACTCAAACTACATAGCATGAATGAGCCATTTTTAATGTGAGATTGATGAGGCTGCCAAAGAATAACCCAAAGACACTGAAAGTCCTACTAATCATAGTTTTCATGCCTTTAAAGTAGCGTTCCACTATGAACAAAGACTTCATCAACTCTCTTGCAAGTCTTAATAAACATGCTTAAAGATCATGCTTTGGTGTTACGGTTATAGTATTCAAGTTTCGTTCTCATCGGTAACATTGTATGGACCTCTTAACTTTGTTTTAATCCCCTTAGTATGTTTTGGTAACTATATTTTGAGCAACTATTTTGTATTGATAATCAGAAATCTATATGAATAAGAGAAATGAAATTCAAAAAAAAAAAGTATATTAACTATGAATAGTTTGGAATTATCATTAATTCAAATTTTATGAAAGTGATTGCTTATTCAATCGTCTTCATGAAATAGATGTCTTAATGATAAAGCACGAATACAACATTTTTAACAACTTAAGGAAAAAAATAAAGATATCATCAAATATTCTCCTAAGTGTTGATGGTGATGCCTTTTATTCTTTTGAAAATATTCTTCCAATATTTAAGCATCCCAAATGAACAATATCCTTGAATCCTATTTTTTCTTGCAAAATAGAAATTTGGTACCAAAATTTTCGATACTGGTTAGATAAAATATGGTACTAAACAATTGGTATGCAATACTCGATAATGTGGAAATGCAATCATTTCCAACTTCACATAATATTCTAAACATAATGGTCATAGCTTACTTTATTGAAAAGAAAAACTAGAAACAAATCTAATTGTCATGAAGAAATAATAAGTGGGAAAGAAAAGGAATAGTTGAACCATGTTTCTATTTGAAATAATACTAAGTGACAATATTCATTAAAAAAATATGCAACTGAAGGAGACCCCAACAAAAGTATGCAATATGAACATGGATCTCCCATTTTCAACTAATTTCTTTTTAGCTATTAACATCCTCACTTATACAAAACAAATGAGAAAGATGTTGTAGTATACTTTAGAACTAAACTAACTATTATATGCAACATTTATTTATTATCCTACTCTACTTGAGAAAAAGAAATTCCTCTCCTCAAGTATATGAGTATTACCAATGTAACCATGTATGTAACAAGTATAAAAATGTGTTTATACTCAAGTTTAGAATATAATATTCAATGCATACCTGAGTATGAAGAACCAATTGTTTTAATGATGATTTCAAGAAGTAAGGAAGAATGGAGTGGTAAGGCCTTATAGTTTCTTGAAACCAACTTTCAATAAAATCAAAATGCTCTTGGTTTACCTCTTTATTTCTCTCATTTGGCATATCATCCTTTACAGTGCCATGCGGATCTTATAGCATTAGGTGATTATTCTCTTGTGTGCTTAGAGGATCTACATATAGGCATGTCAAAATTTCTTCAATCTCAGGTTCTAATGCTTTCTCTCCATCAGATGCAGTCCATGATTCTTCATTTTCCTCAAAAAGTTTGCAAGAGTAAAGATCTTCATGTGGATGTGGTTCATGGAGTTGTTGTTCTTCTATTGATTCTAGGAAGGAAGATAATTTCTTGGCTACCATCAAGAATTGTTCTTCCTGAGAAGAAGAGATCCCAACTGCTGCTAGGATTTGAGAAAGTTCTTCCAAACTCTTGATCATCATTGAATATTTCTTTGTTGATTGCTAATCCCTATCATGCACATGGATTAATGTATGGAATTCTTATTAAAAATCCTAAAGAAATAATAAGGTAACACACTTAAAACAAAGGCAAGCAAAACAATCATGTATTCAAAGCGCCACCATGCTACTAGAATCCTGTTGTCACCAAGTTATATGTTCACACGATTTAGGCTTCTCTTATTTTCATGCATCAATCTAAAGTAAAACACACTTGAAAGAAAAAAATGAGATGTTGGATCCTACCTTTAATTCTACGCATATCAAAAGGAAACTAGAAAATCAATTAGAGACAACCGGATCTTGGAGCAACCCCCAACCAAAGTGGATATGTGGCTCTTCACTCACGTCTTACCATATTCTCAACCCTCTAGTTTTCTTGCAACTAAGATCACACAAAAAACTTGTGAAAGAAACTATGCTCTAATCCCTTTAACATCTCCCTCACAACGACGCCAAAAATGTTGGTGGAATTATATGTATTCTAACTCCAACATTTAATTATCAATTCGAGGTCATAAGACTTAGAGATGCAACAAGAAACGCAAGATTATAGCCTATTCTAGCTTATGGTAACAATTAACACTAGAAAGAACTAATCACTAAGGATTATCACTTATCACTTGACTATGGGACTTGAATGCTTATTAGGTTTTGAACCACAATATTTCATCAACAATGTTCATGTGTGTGTATATATGTAGCTTATTAGGTCTTGAGACTTCAGTGGTTTTAATCCTATAGTGATGAAAACCCATTAAACACACTACAAAAAAGTAAATTGCATAAAATTAAACGTTGACAACTAGAAGCAAAAGCAAACAAATCTAATACTGATGCTATGTGAAATACAAATATAATGAAAATTGAAAGAAACATAAAATAAAATATGCAATCAAATGGAATTCACTTCTTAAACCTAAAGGGAAGTACTAAACACTAAATTGAGAGCATAAGGGTGAATAGATCTAAGTTTTATCTAACATAAATTCATTGCAAAATAAAACTAAATTGTTATATGTAAAACTAATCTACAAAATACATGAAGCATAGAAAAAATTACCCACACTGAGAGGCCCTTCCCAGGAAGTTAGTGCTGCTAAGAAAATTTCAGATCAAGCTAAGAAGATGTACCACAATTCAACAACCATCAATTCTTTATTCACATAAAAAATCTCGGTTACAAATCAGCTCCCTAAATCTCTCCAAAAACTAATCATTGATCTCCTCTATTACAATAATGAATAAAGATCCTCTTTATCTCTGTCATTTGAGACCTTATTTATACACAAAATTCATTGGGTAAAGATAAGAGCCAATCCCCTTAACTCAGAAAACGAATTTACAATTTTAGAGGAAAATCTCATAATTCTCGATTTTTTGCAATTTTATACAAGTTGGTGTTAAATAGCTAACCATATCTTCTAGACAATGATGTATTTTGGAAATTTGTTTCTATGGAGTTTAATTTGTTATACTATGAACAAAAACCTCTCCTTGAATTTCCTGGTTCACTTCCATGACCTTAGAAATCCCGCTCAAAGATGATTGTTTGAATCTTTTTCCAATCTGGCTTTTGCAGAAATTTTATACAAAACTACTTCAAAGAACCAGCTATAAATTTAAAACCATATTGAATTTTTTGAAAGAATTTGAGATATAAATAAATTACTATGTTTTCTAGAAACCCATTTTCCAAATTCTTGTGATTCTCTACCATTTACATGTAAATTGAGGCAAAACATGGCAGTTCCAAAGTTGTCACCTATTTTTGGTTGTAACTTAAATCATGTGCTAGGATCCCATGTGTGGGATGAGTATATTCCAAGGCTTGTACCAGCATATTAGGTCAATGTGGCACTTAATTTTCCATGTTAGAGAAAATAGAAACATATTTTATAATTTTGAATTATTTTCCCTCCATTTGTGTAAGTGCAGAATTAAGTACCAGATTGTTGAACTGATAAAAAGATTAAAATTTTCATAGTAGAACATGATCCTTGGCCACATAACCACATTAGTAAACCGTCGCTGATAAAACCACATTAAAAAATCATTTAATCATTAAAAATATAAGAGATCATTAATAGTTAACCACAAGGTAAAATGAATGCATTTAGGGAAAAATGGTAATATTATAGTTACAATATATGTTGTAAGGGTATGAATATGGCTCGTAAATGAAAGGTTTGGATAGCCAATATGATAACATATATGGGGCCCAACAAAACCTACACACTCAACCCACACGAGAACTTCATTTTTTAGTTAAAGGGTTCCAACAACTTCACTACTATCGTATCCATCTACGCCATAAATTATGAGAGGAAAATGAAGGGCCATATCCAGATTGGTTACATTAAAAATTTGAATGGAGTCAAAATTAATATTTAGGGTAATGGTTGGGAATTCAGAAAGTGGTTAGGAAGGGAGATTATATGGAGTTCCATGTAGGAATATTTTCACATGCCCTTCTCATTTCTTAGTAGGGAATTTCTACTTGCCCAACAAAGAAGCATTAGGATTCCAAGGTCAAAGATAACAAGTCTTTGTGTTGACAGGTCCATAAAAAAGCCATATATATTCCAAAGACGATGTTGTTTGGTTTAGAAATTATTTGAGAATTTAGACAACAATTTATTGTACTGAGCCGGGAAATTACCAAACACGGGCTATGTAATGGATAGGATGTAGAGAATACATTGGAAATGAAACAATGAAATAGTATGAGAGACCCTGGTAACACAAAATGATTGTTTGACAAACTCTGTATAATGACAAGTCAGATCATATAGGTAACTGTAGAATGGAAGAAGCAACATATACAAAGAATTGAATAATCGCTATATTGTTTAAGAAATAGCACTAGGGCTAGTGGAAAAGCACAAAACTAGTGGTCGCACACTTCGAAGGCCACAAAAATAGTGGCTCTAATTTTGAGCAGGGCAAGAGATTTCCCACTTTGATACCATGTTAAACACACACAATTAATGAAAAAAAGTTAAGATAAGCGTGAGATGCATTATTATTCACAAGGATGTACATATATAATACATTGTTGTGACTCTTGGATTCATCTTCCAATTTCTCTTAGACTCCCTTCGATTGTTCAACTTCGACACCATAAGCCCTAGTGGATTAGGTGTCCAACAATTTGGTTTAAGTGTATAAAAAAATCATGGGTGATGTGTGTTAGATCCAAATTTTGTTTGAGTATAAAATAAATCTTATATGGGTGGTGTGCATTAAATCCAACAATTCATTGAGGGAGTGGATAATATTCTCTTCCCAAAATTAGATAATGATATTAGGGGTAGTCATCATTAAAAATTTGAATTTTGGAATATCAAGAAATCAAGAAAGAAGTAACACAAATTAAAGTTTTAAAAATATGAAATAGAATAATTTGTAGTACATCCATATTCAAGAGTCTTCCAAGATTGATTGTTGAGATTAATGACTAGGATAAGGAGGATGCAATGCTTCCCTTGACATGGAATAAACACATAGGTTGACTTGAAGATAACCACTTCTAAATGGAAATGGTGAGTATGGTATTCATTTTCCGACTAAGTTTTATATTATTAATATCAATGAGATTATTAGTGAAGCTCATGGTAGGTCTAGGAATGAATATCATGCTCTAAGTCTTTCAGTTTAAGCAGTTCAAGATGGTTGTCATTTTCTTGTTGAGTCTCCTCATAATGTTGAGAATTATTATGTTAGATCCCTATAATACTAGTGTATTCCCCTTATTGTTATTTTAATGTAGCCCCCAATTGTTATTGTTGTGCCGATGTAACCCCCATGTTGTTATTGTTATGCCCCATAGGAGCCCACTATTTTTATGGTTGTGCCCTTATATTATTATTGTTATGTAGGCTCTGATTATATTGTGACCCCTTAGAATCCTATATATACCAAGGAGGTCTGTTACACAAAAATATCGTCACCTTGATTATTTGCAGTCGGTGTAGGTCTATCACCACCTATACTAGCTTCCTAAGCAAGTCTTAAACCTCAGCCCTTCAAAACAAGCTTTAGAAATAAGAGAAAGACATCAAAAAAGCAATGTAACTCTGGTTCCGCACTTTCTCTTACTTTTTCCTGCGGGCCCGCACCTTTTGTTTAAGTTATCTGCGTACTTATATGCTCTGTATGTAAAGGGGAGGGTGCGTAACCCTGTAAAAGTCAAAAGGCGCAATCTTTATCTTAAAAAACTCATCTTGGGTTAATTCTAGAGTTTTCTAGAACCATTTGTTACGTGGATTGTTCGCTCCAAGTGGTTCATGCATCCCATAATAGGAGGAACTAATCCCTTGTTGAGAGAAGCTATCCCTTTGAAGGAGGACTCTATCCCTTTGAAGGAGGAGCTGGTAACTGATCTCCATTGCACTATAAATTGAGGCATTGGGTCAGTAGCCAGGGAGGTTAGAAGCTGAACTTTTGAGGGTAAATGCTAGTGAAATCAAGACTTCCTATTTGAGCTTAAGAGGAGAGATCACATACCTTTTTGGCCCCATTAGGGAGTGAGTGAAGCTTGTCAAAGTAGAGGAGACTTTTTGTTGGACCCTGGAAGGAGCTTGTACAGCGTCAAGGCAAAGGTTGTAAGGTTCTTTTCTTTTGAATTAATACAATCAAGCTCATTTTTTCTCAACAAGTATCTTATGCTATTTGTTTCATGGACTCCTTGACTTTCATGTTAAATATGTTTTATAATATTGGATATTCAGGTGCTATTTAATTGTTTGCCTTGTTTGTGTGCAGGTTTGCGACGAAGGAACTTACTTGGATCAAAGGAGCGAAGGCATCTCCGAACTTGCGTTGGACATGAGGTAGGCCCTTAAACACATTTGTTTACCACTATTTATAAAGCACATTTAGAGAAAGATAATGTATGGTTGGTTTGTTTGTCATTAGGTCTTCATTAGATTCTAGGAAGGTCTGTCTTGTTCGCAAGATCGACTAATTCCGTGTGACAAGATTGTAAAAATTATGGTACTAGTTTAGAAGAACAAGTATGACATTCATCTCAAAGTAAAGTTCAACTAAGACTATTGGGACTATTTATTAGGGATTTATTTCCCCTTTTATTTTCGCTACATGAGTTTTCAAAATCATACATTTCTCCGCTGCTAACGAGCGTTGATAGCCCCAACGAAGTCATCCACTATCCTGACTAAATAATTTTTTTCACTTTTTCATTCATATATAAGCATGTGTTGCAAAACCTTCATTTTTATTTCATTAAATAATTATGGGATGATTTCACACTAGGATTAGACCCAATACCATTGACGTTTATCTGCTGCCAGCAAACATCGATAGCGTTGAAAGAGATACCAACATTCCCCATTTTGAAGCAACTTAAAAGATTATGGTATGATTACACAATGGGATAACCAGTACCACAAATATTGCTTCGCTTCCAGTGAGCATCCATAACCACGACAGAGTTATCTGCATCCCCCATTTTGAAAAAGGATTAGTTTCCATTAGTCAAGAATATCATGGTTATTAAGGAAGGTCACATGCATAGAGTATATTTATAAATAACTAGTACAACAAATATCCTCAGTATCATTAGATTTTTTGAAGGTCAATTATCGTGTTTATAAATTGAGTACTCATAAGGTAATATAATCTCTCATGATATTCACGTGTAAGAAGTACAAATAAAATAGAGGCATGGTTAAAATCAATGCTCAACATGAACTTTGATGCTAGTGTAGGTATGATGTATGATCCTTTTAGCAAAATTAATTACACTTCAACCTACTAGTATGAACAAAGTCTTGACTGATATTTTCCAAACTCATGGATATGTGATATACTATGGAAATATTTATAACTCATTCTTGCAATAATCATCTAACATCTTTAATATGTGAGGATTTCATATATATTTCATTCTATGTTTAATAGTCATAAATCATATGTATGTACATGATTTATATACATATGTGTTTTTAATAGCTAAACTTCTCAAAGAAATCATAAAGTCAATGCAACCAAGTTAAAAGCTTACGAGATGCATAGTTCCTATTTTTTTGGCATCATACCTATCAAAAATAGTAATATGTTCAATTGTTGAAAGAAGCAGGGAATTGTTTTTTACGAGGCCTTCATGAAATATGATTGATTGATAACATGAGGAAAATTTTCAAAATATTTTCTATCCATAACTCAACAAAATAGTGTAGCAATGTATGAACTTATGATGGATAAACCCCTGAAATGTTAGTAACATGTTCATGAGAAAAAAATTTGTATGTTTCTTTCTCATGTCCATCCTTTTTCTTTGTTTGAAAAATGTCTTCCACAATTGATGGTTGATTGATTTGATTTAGAATATTAGATTGTTGTGCTAAGATCCTCCAAATTAGAAACAAAATGGTTTCATTATGCTTCAAGATTCATGAATTTTTGCAAGTGAAATGATGAGATTTTATGTTAATTTTATGAGCAATTTAGCATAAATAAGAGACTAAAAAACAACATAAACATGTACAGAACATCATAGAAAACACATTACAATAGGAACATGATAAAGGAATTCACCCCTTCTGGGCTATGTCTCCTTAGTCTAGCTTCTAATGGCTTGGGCCTCTCTATTATGCTCAAAAGTGTAAAAATATGTGTTTACAATGCCGAAATGCTTCTGAAACCTACTCCAATTGGTCCAGCATCTCCAAAAATGGATACTGATCAGGTGCTCAAAATTAGGCTCAAAAATAAAAGTGTCAGAATCTTGATAAACTTAGTTTCATATCGAAGAGCTCATCATTCTAATTCCAACAGTGCGAACGACACTCAAATCCGAGCTCATATGAAGAAGTTAGAGCAAGTCAAAGTTGATGTTGACTTGGACAAATTGTAGGATTGGATGATGTGGCAAGGTCCTTCACTAAATGAGGAGGCGATAAGTGGCAAGCTTCCATTGGCCCTCGTGTGTCGCAAATTGCAATCGTAGGTAGGTTGGCATTAAAAATAGGCCCCCGAGAAAGGAAGGGTTGCAATGCGATAAGGCAAGCGGGAAGGCATTCAAGAATCAGCTAGAAGCACGATGTGATGGATCACAATCATACATCGATGAAGGGAGGTGTTGCAGAATTGGCCCTGGGCAAGTTTCGGTTGAGATGTGATATCGAAATCACAAATCGGAACATGGTGTAAATTCTCACATATATAAGACCCCGATACTTCATCGATTGCAAAATATGATAGGTTCCTCAGATGCGATGCAACTATAGGATGCAGTTTAATGGTCTGTCAGGTCCGTCATATCATAATCGCACATTTCCTACCCTGTTCACAAAGCATAACCCCACAGGACTTCGCTAGTTGTGATTTGTGATGGATAGTCAGTGTCGGCAGATTATGGCTTGCCACACAGCAAAATTCTCGCTCGGTTAGCAGATTTTTGGATCGAAATTGTGGGTTCATGTCAGATGTGGAGCAATTTGTGGAACGAATAATGGGAAAACAAGGGGAAATGATAACTTCTTCAGTTTTTCACCAAGTTGGATGTAAAAAGAGGCTACATAGCCATTTTTGGACATTCTGCACTGATTGGAGCAGGTTTTAGAAGCAATTGAACATTGTAAACACGTATTTTTACACCTTTTGAGCATAATAGAGAACCCCAAGCCATTGGAAGCTCGACCAAGGAGACGTAGCCCAGGAGGGGTGAACTCCTTTATTATGTGCTTATTGTAATGTGTTTTTGATGATGTTTTGTACATGTTTATGTTGTTGTCCAATTTCTTTTATGTTAAATTTCTCATAGAAATTAACAAAAAAACTCTTCATTTCATTTGCAAATATTGATGAATCCTTATGCACAATGAAAGCATTTTGTTTATAATCTAAGGAAGATCTTATCACTATAAACTAATATTCAAAATCATATCAACCACCTAGCCTCTTTTTGCATCCCATTTGGTCAAAAACTGAAGAAGTTATGGCCTCTCCTAGTTAGCTCACTATTCGCTCCACAATTTTCACCAAATCCAAAATGATCCTATAATTTCGCCCCAAAAAATGCTAAATGGGCGAAACTTTTTCCACGTGGTGGGCCATAAACTATCAGCACTGAAATCTCCATCGCAAATCACAATTGGCGAGAACTGATGGGTCTTATGGTTTTTGAATGTGGCATGAGTGATATGTGATTGTGATAAACAACAAACCCGACGGAACTATCAATTGAAACCCATAATCTTATTGCATCCAGGATCAATCGCAAATCATAAACGGTGAATTCAAGGGTAACATATATACAGAACTCTGCACTCTGCAATCTACGATTGCGCTTATCGCATCGTAACCCAGTATGTTGGGGGTTTATTTATGTATTACCTCCCTTCTGCGATGTGCAATTGTGATTATCGCATCACACACTTGCTTGTTATGGGGTCAATTCTTTAACGTCGACCCGCCTCCGATATGTTAGTTAAGAACCAACCTATGGGCATGGCAGTAAATCTTGGTGCTATTGTGGGTGAGGTCACAGGTTTGACCCTAGCCTCCCCACTTAAAATTGTATTCGACCTTTGAGAGGGCATGTGGCAACCTTTAGGTTTGCCATGTGTCACCCTCTCATTGTTCCACTTGTATAGCATTCAACCAATAACATCCTGCCAACTCATTCCTGTATGAATATGCCACATGGCACTCAACCATTAGCTAATGAGATTATTGTGCCACCTCAACTTCACAGTTAGCACCAACTGGGCAACCTAGTCAGCACTGCAGGCTGCTGAATGGGTTTTCCCCTTTTTTTTCAAAAATTTACCTATTTGCCAAAGTGAACATAATGTGTTTCTGAATCCATACGGTGTCAATTTCACATGATATGACTTGCGCCAGATTTAGGATGACGAGCACTACGTGGTTGTTTAGTTTACACACCATTCTAACAACTTTGATTTTTGAGCATAATTTTGAGCACCTGATCACTCCTCCCCACTGGAAGCCTTTTGGACCCAAAAAGATCACTTTCAGTTATCCAGCAAGTGAGGGTACAGTTCCCTCACCTTTCCAATCTCAATCCATTTATCATTGACTTAGAAATTTTGATCTACACGATGCTTGTCATGCGTTGATGTGTACTTGCCTTTTCCCTTTTCAAGTTTTTCTTGCATTGTTTGATGTACCATTTGGAGTTGTTCAATGAAGTCTTTGGCTTTGTACATGTTACTATTAGTAGAAACATCCTCTTACCAATATGATACAATACATTAAGATGCAAATGGTAAACAAATTCTTCTACTTGATTCCTTTGACTCAAGCTTGAATGTACATCTTGAAATCATGTATTTTTCTTAACATAACATTCATGGAAAACAAAATGATGCTTGAGGAAAGTAGTTATACAAACTATAGGCCTAGAAATTACATAAACAAACTTTTCACTTATACCTTTCTTATACATTTTGACCTAGTGGAATAGTAGAAGAAAACCCATCCAATGAAAGTGCCTTTATCGCTACAACTTAAACACTACACCATTGAAAATTTATGAATGAAAAGAAATGGGCCTACCACATTGCATAAAGATTGTGCCCATGGCATAGTCACATACATCAACCTCAAACTCAAATGACTTTTTCAAGTTTAGAAGAGAAACTATAAAGGTTGAATTGATCTTTTGTCTTAAAGCATCAAATGCCTCTTGTTGGTTTCATCCCCACTGGAAGATCGTTTGCACAACTACACAAGAATGAAAATGAGCTACAATAGAAGAAAAAATAACAAAATCTCTCCTCCAACATTGGGCTGCTCCAAAAAAACCTCTTATCCAAATGACTATCTTGAGCATTGACCAATCCAAAGTGGCATCAATCTTGCAGAGGTCTAACTTCAGCTCCCCTTCTCTAATTTCATGGCCCAAGTACATCAAATAAGTTTTATCCAACATATACTTTGAAATATTCAAAAAAATGTGTTCTTGACATCTAACATCGAGTATTTTTTTCTCACACATGACATGTTCATAATGAAATTTTTTGAAAATGAAAATTTCATCCAAGTAGACTATCATGTCTAGAAATGGCTTCAACACATCTTTCTTCATATGCATGAATGTAGTAGGAGCATGGAAAATACCAAAAATCATAACAGGCAATTCAAACAAACCTTGCTTGGTTTTGAATTTTGTCTTCCATGTATCTCCACCAACAACTCTACTTTGATGAAAACCACTTCTTGAATCCCATTCAATGAAATTCTTACCATTATTCTTGGGTGCAAAAACAAGAGGTGCACCACATGGTAAAGGAGAAGGTTGAATGGTACTTTTATTCAACAATCCCTGGATTTGTTTTGTTATTTCTACACCTTCCCTTCTTGACATCTGATGCATTTCAATATTAGAAATAAGACACTTTTGCTACAATGGTGTGTCATGTTGGATTCTCCTCTTGGAAGGAAATCCACTTTCTTCTTGAAACACCTCATCATCATGGTTAGCAACATAAACCAAATCAGTTCTCGAATTTGAATTACAATCATCAAATGCTTCATAATCAACATCAACATTGGGTTTGATCATAAGAAGCACTAAATTCATGCTTGAATTCACTATTCCTTTCATTTGTCCTGCATTAACTAATGAAAGATTTAGTTTCTTGCGATGAGCTCTCACAATATACTCCACACCATCCTTGAACAAGTGGTACTTGTTTTCATGACGATGAAGATTGTTTTTCTATAATAGAGGTAAGGACTACCCAAAACAATTCCTGATATATCAAGCGGTACAACATCTAATTCAACTTCATCAATGAAGTTTGCCATGATTGCAAAATGAAGAATACATTTTCTTGTAACCTGTAAGTTTGTGTCCTTCCATATCCAACCCAATGGATATGGCTTGGGATGTAAAATGGTTTCAAGATTAAGTTTTTTGACTAAGTTATCATATATCAAGTTGGCTTGAGACCCACTATCAAAAAGTGTGTTGATTTTTGTATGTTTTGAGATTACTCTCACATGAAATAATTCAATCCTTGTTTCTTCATTTGGACTACTAGTGTGATAATTTGATATAATAGTGTTAGCAATGGATTCTTTTCCTTTTATATCCATGGATGTAATTTTAGTTTCATCACTCGAATTGGATCTGAAATCCTCTTGAATGATGACAACTTTCTTTTCTTCTCCCCTGTTGTTGAATTTTTTTGGTTTCATTTTGGGATGAAGCTTCCAACAATGAGCTTCATTGTGACCCTCTATGGAACAATGTTTACATATTGTTTTCTCTTCTTCCTTTTTAATGGATTCATTTTTATTTCCCTTGAAACCCTTTTCTTTCTCTTTACCCTTAAATGGCTTTTTACTACTTTCTTTTGGAGAGTTTTTCCCTCTTGCCTCAAGATGGGTGGCTTGCACACACGCATCATCTAGAATATTGGGATTAAACATTAAGATAGTATGCCTAAGGTAATTGTGTAAAACCCCTATGTACCTCAAATATGTGTCCTGTGATTGAAAATCTATACCTAACATCAAAGACCTTTTTCTGAATTCTTGGGTGTAATCTTGCACATTATGACCTTTAAGTTGACTAAAGTTCTGCCAATTCATGATGGCTTTCTACATATAAGTTAGAGGGTAGAATTGTCTTTTGATTGCAGCAATGAAATCAATCCAAGAAATTGAGATCTTATCATGTGTTTTAATCTCCTCTTGGGTCTTTTATTCCCACCATACTAGTGTTGCACCCTCCATTCTCAACGAAGCTAACTGAATTTTTATGTCATCCTCTTGAAGGTTTTGAATCCTGTAATAGATCTCCAACTGACGAATCCAACTACCAAGCTTCTTTTCAGTCACTTCACCATTATACATAGGCAACTCAAATTTAACATCAAGTTTTAAAAAAGGTGATTTACCAGTTCCTTTTGAAGTATGATGATGAGTATGAGTAAAGGTTTTGTTAGTAGAAGAGGGTGAAGATGTTTATGAAGAAGAAGATGAAGAAGATGTTGGAGAGGGTGGAGGTTTGTTTCCATTTCCATTACCTCCTCTTGAAGAACCTTCTCCTTTGGGAGGTTTGGAACTTTCCCCTTGCAACATGGAATTCCTCTCTTCATAGAGGACCTTCACCATCTCTTCCATATCAAAGAAATAATTTATGAAGGTCTTCTCATATTATGTCATGTTTTTAGGTTATTCTTCATGAGACATGATCTCTGGAGTGCCAATTACAATTTGAGGCTAAACTGGTGTTGGAGATTGTGGCAACCTTGCTCTCCTTCCACTTGACCCAACTTCAAGGCTTCCAACCAGCTTCCCTTCTCCTCTTTTGAGTTTTAATCTTGTAAGAATGAAATAAACTTGCAAACAATTAAATCCTTCTTTAACAAAACCTAGTGCTCTGATACCAAAATGATCTGATTTAGAATATTAGATTTCTGTGCTAAGATCCTCCTCAGATTAGAAACAAAATGCTTTCATTGTCCTTAAGGATTCATGAATTTTTTCAAGTCAAATGTTGAGTTTTTATGTTAATTTTATGAGCAATTTAACATAAATAAGACACTGAACATCAACATAAACATGTGCAGAACATCATCAAAAACACATTACAACAAGAACATGATGTTGGAAATAATACTGAGAGGAGGGGTGAATCAGTATTATCTGGTCAATTATTTTCTTTTTCAAACCCAGAACATATATGCTACTTCAGTTAGAGAAAACCACGTTATTATGC
>APFE030930454.1:154662-185866 GCA_000404065.3 Pinus taeda
AAGGGTGAGCTTATAATCAAGCATATGTTATCCTCCTCAAGCTTGTAAAAAATAAAGAGGTACTTGCCAGAAATGGTGGGGGAAAAGAGAGAAACGTGAGTCTGTTTGTCATACTTTATAACCACTCTTGAACACGACACTTTCATTCACCTGGATTGGGAAATCCTTTACCTAATATTTGATTGAACCATATTGAAAGTCTTCAGCCAGTTTCTGGGTATTAACTTTGGGTCAATCATCACCAAACCATCTGTCGTGTCGTTATGTGTTCAAGAGCTCAGTGCGAATAAGCCATTCATCTGCAAAATGTCTGTCATCCATCTTGACCATCCCTGAGTCAGTCCTTACAACTAAATTTCTTCAACTTGATCTATGATTTCGTGTCGTGAGCTTGCTTATGACGGATCGCTTTCTATCGACTCTAACTCATTATCTAGAAATATGATCTAGGAATCGTCAGTACCTTGAGATCTGCATGCCTCAATGACAGGTTTCTCGCCTTTGATGACAGTTTACATCATCGACTTTCGATCAAAGGATTCCATGGCATGTTCGACATCAACACATCTTATCACATTTCATGGATTGTGCTGAGTACTTTGAGAGCCATTGTCATTATTGGTGGTTTCTCTCACGCTTGTTAACGATTTACATCATTGAATGGTAATCGAGCGGTTTCTACCATGTTCGACTTCGACACATTCAATCACATGGATAGAATCGTATTGTTTCGGGACGTAGAAATGAAGACCCTGGATCTAGTTTCCACCATCTAGGTTGCGAGGAATTTTGTACTCATTATATTATGGACTATTCATAAACAGATGGCTGCATCCATACTGTGTCCACATGTGTTTGTACTTATGATGTGTTACGAGATCATTCCTATATCAGAGCAGTAGTTAGTCTTCTAGTCAATTTTCAGTATCTTAGTGAGTTTTTATCTGAGTATGGGAATCCCTACCTCAGCGATGATATGATCTCATATATATATTTTGCATTGAATGTTTTTACAGGTTCTAACCAGGCTCTCTACAAGATGATCCTCGAAATGATAAAGCACTTCACTCTTCCTATATGATAAATGAAAAAATCCTCATATACTACAGACTTCGCACTTTAGGGGGTAATCTGTTACACAAAAATATCGTCACCTTGATTATTTGCAGTCGGTGTAGGCCTATCATCAACTATACCAGCTTCCTAAGCAAGTCTAAAACCTCAGATCTTCAAAACAAACTTGAGAAAAGAGAGAAAGACATCAAAAAAGCAATGTAACTCTGGTTCCGCACTTTCTCTTACTTTTGCCTGCGGGCCCGCACCTTTTGTTCAAAGTATCTGCGTACTTATACGCTCTGTATGTAAAGGGGAAGGTGCCTACCCCTGTAAAAGTCAAAAGGCGCAATCCTTATCTTAAAAGACTCATCTTGGGTTAATTATAGAGTTTTCTAGAAGCATTTGTTACGTGGATTGTTCGCTCCAAGTGGTTCATGCATCCCATCATAGGAGGAACTAATCCCTTGTTGAGAGGAGTTATCCCTTTGAAGGAGGACTCTATCCCTTTGAAGGAGGAGCTGGTAAATGATCTCCATTGCACTATAAATTGAGGCATTGGGTCAGTGGCCAGAGAGGTTAGAAGCTGAACTTTTGAGGGTAAATGCTAGTGAAATCAAGACTTCCTATTTGAGCTTAAGAGGAGAGATCACATACCTTTTGGGCCTCATTGGGGAGTGAGTGAAGCTTGTCAAAGTAGAGGAGACTTCTTGTTGGACCCTGGGAGGAGCTTGTACAGCGTCAAGGCAAAGGTTGTAAGGTTCTTCTCTTTTGAATTAATACAATCAAGCTCATTTTTCTCAACAAGTATCTCATGTTATTTGTTTCATGGACTCCTTGACTTTCATGATAAATATGTTTTATAATATTGGATATTCAGGTGCTATTTAATCGTTTGCCTTGTTTGTGCTTGCAAGTTTGCGACAAAGGAACTTACTTGGATCAAAGGAGCGAAGGCATCTCCAAACTTGCGTTGGACATGAGGTACGCCTTAAAACACACTTGTTTCCCATTACTTATAAAGCACATTTAGAGAAATATAGTGTCTGGTTGGTTTTTTTGTCATTAGGTCTTCATTAGATTCTAGGAAGGTCTATCTTGTTCGCAAGATCGACTCATTCCGCATGACAAGGTCTTATCATTTGTATCATCCAAGAATTGTTAATTTATGTAATGTAAATGAGTTCCCCCTTGAAGAGGCTAATTTATAACTCATTGATCTATCTTTTCTTCTATTTTGTGAGTTGGTTGCATAACATTTGGTATCATAGCTTTGGAATCTAGGGTTTTGCTTCTTCAAATAGGTCATATTGGAATTTTTGCTATAACTTTTTTTCTACAAGGCTTACGAAGATGAAATTGCAACCACATGGAGACGAAATATTGGTGAAATTTTTGTACAAATTTTAGATCTTGGTTCACTATATTTTTAGAGATATTATGCAGGGAAGTTATGGGTTTTGTAGGCTTCAGAATTCCATCTCAACCAAGTGACCTAGGAAAAATTGTCATAACTTTCTCTCCAAGCATCGGATTTGAATTTCATAAAAAAGTGAATGAAATTGCACGAACTTTAGCTTTTCATGTATAATTTTCAAGGCTAAAGGTCGAAACAATGACATGTGGAACTCCGTAAATTTTCACTCTACTGAACCAATCTATAATCAAGTCATCGTGGAGATTGGGCATAAATATTTCTTGAAGAATCCAATATATGTTTGACTTGTGGGGTTAGAAATAAGAGTCATATTTCTACCATAGGACATAATTTCAAACCTTAATGATTTGAAATTATAGAGGTACAACAATTTCAATATCGAGCTCCTAAAAAGCAAGAAAAAGGTGTGTATTTATTTATTTATCTTTTTTTTTTAAATTTAATTTTTTTTTTAATTTTGCTTGATTTTTTTTTGAAGTGATTCAAAAGGCATAGTGAGCATGAATATCATTGTTTGATTCCAAAATGCCTTGAAATAAAAAATGGACACACCTAATAGGCAAATAGAAAGCTCTTCCATGATGCATGAAGAAGAGGAAGAAATGTAGCATGATATATCAAAATTACAAAACCAAGTGCAACAAAGTTCGCTCTCGCAAAAAGAAACAAAAGATGAATTTGAAGCCATGATGAATGTTAATATAGATGGTATAAAAAGGGACATGGGAGTTTTGAATGATGGTTTAAAAGAAGACATGGAAGCAATGATGAATGTCAAGATAGAAGGGTTGAAGGAAGGTTTGGCAAAGTTACTAGAAGAAAGGCTTCCTAGTGGTGACAAGGTAATCCATGAAAATCATGATGAGAAAAAAATGAATATTAATTATGATTTTAGATACCCCAATGTGAGGTTTAAGAACCACCACATTCCAAATATTGATATGAGGAAGTTTGATGGCAAGGATCTGGTAACATGGATATTGCAGATGGAGCAATATTTTGATATCCGTGATGTGCAACACACACAAAAGGTACACATTATTCTTTATATTTAGAACCCAATAAATTTGTATGGTATCAATGGCTTTATTCTCATAAACCACTTGTCACTTGGTCAATTTTTATAGAGGAAATGATAGCACATTATGAAGATATAAATAGAAACACCTTCTTAAGCCAATTGATAAATCTCAAACAAAAGGGTTCAATGGCGGATCTCATTGAGGACTTCCAAAAATTGAATATCAGACTAACTAATATTCCAGAGGAGAATAGGATTGATGTCTTCATAGGTACTTTAAAGGATAACATCCAACATGAGGTTCATCTTTGCAAACCTGATTCATTGGAGAAGTAATTCAGGGTGGAAAGAAAAGTTGAAAAAAAATTATGGAAAAAAAGAAGTCTGCCACTCACAACTATAAAGATGGAAGTGATACTGCTCCTAACATTCCAAAACCTAAAAGGTTGACACCACAAAAAATGGAGGAAAAAAGGGAAAAAGGGTTGTGTTACAATTGTGATAGAAAATACACTAAAGGTCATAAGTGTGCTGAGAAGAAATTATTCTACATAGATTGTGAAGAGGAGGAAGAAAAGGAACAAGAAACATAAAAAGAGGAGGATATACACCAAGAACCAACCCTAGAGAAAGAAGAGATGAATCTGACCATATCTTGTAATGCATTGGTAGGATTTACCACCTAAAACTCTCAATATAGAAGGATATATCAAGAATAAAAAGGTGATAGTGTTGATTGATTCATGTAGTACCCATAATTTTATTCATTGTAAGATAGCCAAGGAATTGAATTGTTTCCTATATCCAGCATTAGAGTGTCAAGTGATGGTTGCAAATGGAGGAACTATAAATTTCTCTAGAAAGTGCCATAATATCAAGCTAACCATGGGGGAATATGTATTTAATATTCCAATGTTTTTCATTCCAATGGATGGTGTTGACGTTGTACTACAAGTCCAATGGTTACAATATTTGGGGGTTATATCTTTTAATTTTCAAGAACTTTTCTTGAATTTTTTTTGGGAAGGAAAGGAATTTGAATTAAGGGGTATTGCAGGGAAACCAGGAAAGGTAATAATCTCTAATGGCATGAAAAAGATTATAAATAAATAACAATGGGGCACAATTGCACAATTATTCTCACTAGAGCTTCAAACATCGAAATCATCTATTTCTTCAGATCTACAAAAAGCCTTGGACAATCATTCCAATGTATTTGAGACAACCAAAGGCCTCCCACCTATTCGTGATCATGATCATGCTATTCATTTAATTCCATGAAGTGTTCCTCCAAACATTAGACCTTATAGATATCCATATGCCCAAAAGATTTAAATTGAATGTATGGTTGCAGAAATGCTAGAGGTTGGTATAATTCAACCTATTCAATGTTCTTTCTCTACTCCAGTAGTATTGGTTCACAAGAAGGATGGATCATGGTGTATGTGACTAGATTATAGGGAACTCAACAAGATCACTATTAAAGATAAATTCCCCATTCCTGTCATTTATGAATTGTTGGATGAATTACATGGAGAAATTTACTTCACCAAACTGGATCTTCATTCAGAATATCATCAAATTAGAATGAAGATTGAAGACATTCTGAAAAGAAAAATCAAATATCATGAGGTTCATTATGAATTTTTGGTCATGCCTTATGGACTTACTAATGTACCTTCCACATTTCAAGGTTTGATGAATTCCATTTTCAAACCCTTCCTTATAAAATTTGTGTTAGTAATTTTTGATGATATACTAATCTACAACAATTCTTGGAAGGATCATGTTCAAAATGTTAATAGGGTACTCAAACTATTGGAGGAGAAACAATTATATGAAAAAAGCTCCAAATGTTTCTTTGGAGTACAGAATTAAATCCATTAAGGAATTGAAAATTCCCACAACCATAAAGCATATTCAAGGATTTCTCAGTTTGATAGGGTATTATCGCAAGTTTGTTAATAATTATGGGACAATAAAAAAACCTATAACAACATTACTGAAGAAATATGCATTTTCTTGGACTCCAGAAGCAACTAAGGCCTTTGAACATCAAATAGGCAATGTGCCAAGCACTTGTCTTAGCTACACCAGACTTTACAAAAAAATTTGTTGTGGAATGTGATGCCTGAGGAAATGGAATTGGTTCTTTTTTGATGTAAGAATGAAGACTCATTTCTTTTGAAATTCATCCAATCAAAGGAAAGTATTTACACAAAACTATTTCTGAGAAGGAAATGTTGGCAATACTACATGCACTAAAGCAATGGAGACCTTACCTAATGGGAAGACACTTCAAGGAGAAAAAAATCATGATGGTATTAAAATACTTTTTGGAACAAATATTATCTTCAAAAGAGCAACAAAAATGGGTCACAAAGATGTTGGGTTATGATTTTGAAATCATCTACAAAAAAGGGAAGCAAAATGTTGTTACAAATGCACTCTAAGAAAGGATAATGATGTGAAAGCATTGCTTTGTGCCATTTCTATTATCCAACCTGATTGGATAACCAAAACAAGGGATGAATGGAAGAATGACGAAGAAGCATGGACATTCATTCAAAAGTTGGAGCAAGATCCCAGTACATCTAATATATTTAGTTGGAAAAATTATTTATTATGGTACAAAGATTGATTATATCTTTGTAAGAATTCCCAACTTAAGCAAAATATTCTATTAGAATTGCACATCTCCCCCTCAGGAGGGCACTCAGGATTTTTAAAAACTTACCACGAGGTTAAGAAGGATTTTTTTGGGATGGACTTAAACGAAATATTCAAAAGTTTGTAGAAAAATGCTTCGTTTTCCAACAAAATAAAGTTGACAAAATTAAGACCCCAGGTTTGTTACAACCTTTATATATTCCAAAGTGTTGGGAGGAGGTATCAATGGATTTGATCATATATTTACTCAAATATGAAGGAAAGAGTGCCATCATGGTGATTGTTGATAGAATTACCAAGTATGCACACTTTTTTCATTATCTCATCCTTTTAAAGCTAGTGTAGTTGCTATTGAATTTATGGAAATAGTTCAAAATATACATGAAAACCCAAAGATTATTTTTAGTGACAGAGATCCCATTTTCACTGGAAATTTTTGGATGAAATTATTTTCTTGTCTTGGCAGTCAATTAGCTCATAATTCATCTTATCATCCTCAATTTGACGAGCAAACTGAGATAGCGAACAAATGTTTGAAAGGATATCTTCGTTGCTTTGTATCTGATAAACGAACACAATGGGTCAAGTGGTTACCTCTAGTTGAATGGCGGTATAACACTTCCTTCCATACTACAACAAAAGTGACCCCATTTATGGTACTTTATGGATATCACCCACCATCGGTCACATCATCTTTAAAAAAAATTCTAAGGTTCAAGCAGTGGAAGATCACAATGAACATCAACAACAAATTCTCCAACTCTTAAAGAATAGCCTCACTCTGGAAAGAAATCGAATGAAACAAAAGAAAAATCAACATCACAGTGAAAATTTTTTTTATGTAGGCGACTGGGTATTTTTATGGCTACAACCATACAAAATAATGTCCCTCAATCAAGTTAAGAAGGATAATAAATTATCACCCAAGTACTGTGGTCCTTACAAGGAGATGCAAAAGATTGGTACTATGGCATACAAATTGGAGTTGCCTGCATCTTCCCGTGACGAAGAAGGAAAAATCATATTTGAGCTTGAAGTGGTCACTGAAACAAGCACCTAACAACTACAAAATCAATTATTTCAGAGCAACTCATTGAGTGGAAGAAATTACCCGCTGAATATTCCACATGGGAGGAAGAGAATGTCATATAGAAGCATCTAGAATTACTCAAGTGTTGAGGAAAACACTTTTTGAAGGAGTGGGGCATGTTAGGTCCCTATAATACTAGTGTATTCCCCTTATTGTTATTGTTAATGTAGGCCCCTATTGTTATTGTTGTGCCCATGTATCCCCCATGTTGTTATTGTTGTGCCCCATAGAAGCCCACTATTGTTATGGTTATGCCCTTACATTATTATTGTTACGTAGGATCTGATTATGATTGTGCCCCTTAGACTCCTATATATACCAAGGAGGACTTGTAATTTGTATCATCCAAGAATTGTTCATTTATGTAATTTAAAGGAGGTTTCCCCCTGAAAGAGGCTAATTTATAACTCATTGATCTATCTTTTCTTCTATTTGTGAGCTAGTTGCATAACATATTATGGTGAGGATGGTACTCCACCCAGTGATGAGGAAATGCCTTCTAGCAAGGATGGTGAAATTATGGAGACATTGTAAACAAATATTTTATCTAGAAGTAGGATTGGACCTTTTTATATCAATCAAAATCATTCCATTGACATAAGACATACAAAAGAATTTCTCACATGATCAAAGTCGATTATTGATTCGATTTCAAGTGAATATTGTCAAAAAGATATGGACTTGATATATTCAAATTAGAGGAACTTTCAACTCAAAATAGCCACCTAAGAAAAAATTAACAAATTAATAAAATAATGCCATGTAGGCAATTTTTTAGTATATCATTTTTATTATTTTACTTTTTTCAAAATTACCTAAATAAATGTCACATTTATCAAAATAACTGTATATATTTTTATCTTTAAATGAATTTATTGGCACAAGATTTAATAAAATTTAAATTTAAAATATTTAAATTAATTAGTTACACATCATTAAAAATAAATAACCGCATATTATGTATTTTGTATTTAAATTAATTTATTAACACACAAGGTTTAATAAAATTTAAATTAAAAAAGTAAAATTAAATCGCCCAAATTAAATGAACTTTTATCAAAATAACTGTATATATATTTTTTATATTTAAATTAATTTATTTGCACAAGATTTAATGAAATTATAAATGAAAAAGGTATATTTAAAATTTAGATTAGTTATGCATCATTAAAACACAGACTTAACCCATGATTTACCATTTAATAAAAAATATTATCGATATTATAACCTTTATAGAATAAGATATTAATTTTAATTTTAATATTTAATGTAGTTCTGGGTCACTTGGGCACCATTCATGCTTAAGGTAGGCAAATTATATTAATAAAAAAAACGGTGCCTAGTCACACGCATATCTCTTTTGAATTTTAAAGGATTTTGGTTGGCTTACACATTATGACATGGAAATTCAACGTTAATGTTTTAAAATCAAATTTCCTCTAATGCAGCCTTGGAGAAAAGGAAGAGATATCTATCAATTAATGGAAGCATACAAAATTCATATTTAGTGGGGTGCATGATATCTACAAATGCTAGGTTATGATTGTTGCATTGGGAATATTTTACTTTGTAAAAAGGACTTAAAAAAATCACTCAAGTGGTAATCTTTTCTAGTCAAGAATAAAAACAAGATTGGAAAACAATCCTACATTTTATTCAAATATACATCATGGATGAGAGAGTAGGCCACTGGAAACCACTGCAGTGTCATGGATGCATGACTTCTTCTCTAGACATTGAGTGCATATGTGAGATAGAGACACAATCCATATTCCAAATAATTCATCAAGGCAATAAATTTATAATTTATATAGAGAATACGTTGAAGGTGCTAAAAGAAATTGTAATTTCATTACATGTGCATATTTTACAAGAATATGGAAGAAACAATTCAATAATATTCATATTCCTAAGAAGTCAAGGATGGGGGTTTCGAGTATGTGTGCATCTCTTAGATTAGAATGTGATAAACATGAAGTGGTAGAAAGATCTATGTATTTACAAAATTATTTGATAGAGTTCAATAGTTACCAATTATGAAAATGTATTAAAAATATTATCAATTTATGTTATGTGCATATTCCATTGTCAAAACGCTTCAAGGGCATAGTAATCAACAATCAGGTAAAAGGAAAAAGTTTTACAAACATCGAAAGACGTGTTATGATGATCCAAATAAATATTTAGGTTTGATAATTGATGGTATGGGCTAGAATAAAACATTTTACCACATGTTGTTCGTACACCAAAAAAATTACAAGAGGATAATTTTATTCAATTTCATTTGGTGGGTTGTATGGATTTTAATGAAAAATTGTATCCAAGGGTTTACATCACAACTCTAGCCAATCTAGCCATCACCATAATTCATCATGTATTAGTGGTTGTTTGGATTTTAACGTAAAATTGTATCCAAGGGTTTACATCACAACTCTAGATATGCATAATGATGTGAATCTATCCATCACCATAATTCATCATGTGCTCGGTCATTGATTTGGTAATCTTCCTCGAGTTTTATATCTACAATTACAGGACACATGCCATGAAAACAAAATTCAAAATGTATTCGGATATCTAAGCATGTTTTTTGAATAACGAATGTTTGAAAAGGTAAAAGTTGATTTATGTCTTGTTGGGCACACTCACAACCAAAACAATTACAAATCAAATGGGAACTATACCAAGTTCTCACTTTTTTGGAAATTGCAAAAAATCATTCAATTTTGAAAAGTGTTGATTCATAATACACATTTTTAGCATATTTTTGACATTTTAAATTTTATTATGTATTAAGTATGCACAATTTTTTTTAAATATTAGTGATTTTCGTGTCAATTTTGAAAAGTGTTGATGTAGCATCAACCCCCTTTTTTGGGGGACTTATTTTTAACACTTTAAATTTTGTGATATGTTAAGTATGGATATTTTTTTTAAATGTTGGTGATTTTCATGTAGATTTTGAAAAGCGTTGATGCAACATCAACCCTTTTTTTTGTAGGTGGGTGGCGGAGGGCATATTTTTGACACTTTAAATTTTTGTATGTCTTAAGTATGAACATTTGTTTTAAATGTTGATTATTTAACCATTTTTCAAGTTATATTCTTCTTCTTCTTCTTCTTCTTTTCTTCATGAGATGTATATTTTCTAAGTGTTTTTCAAGTTTGTGTTTTTTGTTTCTCTTTGCAATGTTTTTCAGTAATTAATTTTTCAAACTTTTTGCAAAGTTACAAAAAGTAATAATATTAATATTTCGAAGTTATGAATTTTTATAGATTTATCTATCGTTAATTAATACTTCAATACACACAAAATCTTGTCACTAAAAAAATAATAATTTTGAACATTTGACAAAAAATACACATTTTTCATATAGATATAATTAAAAAAGTACTTATTTTGGGATTTTTTCGCTAAAAATTACATGTCAAATAAATGATTTTTATGGAAACAATTGATAACAAAAACAAGTTTTATGAAATTTTTATGGATTTTATGTCCAAAACTGATAATATTTGATATTTGTTTATGAAAATAATAATAAAAAAATAACTCCAACAAAAAGATGGTTAAAAATAATAAAACAAAAATCAATTGTTTAAAATAAAAATAAATTGAAAACAAAAGAAAATTAAAAAACATTTTTAAAAAATGAGAAAAAGATAGAATAAATTAACTAATAAATAAATAAAATAGTACAATTAAGTTAAAATCAATATTTTAAAAAGAATGGGAAAAATAATTTTTCTTTTTAAAAGGAATGGGTAGGTGATATCTAATTAGCTGGAATAAATGCCAGAACCCTCACAATCAGACACATTTTTTCTTCAGCTGAGGACGAGTGTATAATCCCTGTAAACTCTATGACCACCTGACCTTTTACATATAAAATACCTTACAACATTTATTCTAAATATCCACCAGAACACACCACATAACATAGTAAACATACATGTCATTCAGGAAATTATAATCTATCAGGCTAGTCATTTCCAATCTTTCATGGTCGTCAAGTGCATGCTCCATCACCACCATGTTAGCTACTTCAATGAAAGGTTGTCCACTAAATGTGCTTGAGAAATTCTAGGGGGACTTCCATCAGAAACACTTGCAGGAGTGGGGTATGAGAGGCCAAATGCATCCTTCAAAACATCCCAAGTTACATTCTCCACTGTGACCTCAATATTTTCAACCTTAAGGCTCAAATTGTCCACTTTCTTTACCAAAGTGTCCATCGCAAGGTGAGAGCACTCAAACTCTTTCCTCAAATCAGCCAACTATTGAGTGAGCGGGGAAAAATGTGACCTCACCTCCATGGTAATCCTCTCTCCAAGATTAGACATTGTGGCCATTATTTCTTCCATCATTGATAACATATGTGACTGGCCTCCATTAATGCCGCTAACTTGACCCATGTTATCCATGGCAGAAGGAGATGAATTGTAAACACAACATACATAGTTTTGAGTCAAAACCCATGCTATATAATGTCATAGGTTATCCTCCCACTTGCGTGCCTCCATCGTTTCATAGCTAATGCCTCCAACTAACCTTTACACCCACATTCCTCTATATCCCTGCTCAAAGTCCTTCATCACATTTCTTGTTATGGTTGTATTGAATCCTATTGAAGATGCAAACCCTTAGCTTCACTATAACTTAACCTCAATTTAATGGCTATTATTGCTACCTTCCAACTATCTCATAGCATGATGTTCCTTTTCATGCCTTTGCACCTGGATGTCCCTTTCTTTCTTGGAGTTTCACGCAATATCTAATTCACATGTCTTGTCGACGATTCAGGATTTGGAATTTTCTTGATTGTGATAACAAGCTTAACAGTCTGCATGATCCATATTTTAATGAACGTTTGTATGTATAGTAAAAATAACATAATTATCATGAGATAGGGATTATTAATGTATCACAATCATCCCAGATAAGAGCCTCGTCCCCAAGCACTCCCTTATTGGCATGCTCATCAGCTAATGAGTTGTTTTCCATTTTAATATGATAGAAAGTAACAACAAATATTTTGATCAATAATCACAACCTTGCAAATAATGGAGGTGGTATATTCCCTAGGTGACTTTTAGAATTATGCAATTTTTTAATTGTTATCATGGATTCCCCCAAAAAAATGATCTGATGTATCCCTTTTTCCATGGAAACCCTTAGCACTTTCCACAACACTAAAGATTCAACTTGATTATTTTTTTTCCTACCTAGTCCCCATGAAAATTTCAAAAACTATTTCTCCTTCAGGGTTATAAATGATCCCTCTCTCTCCATCCTCCCTAGGATTTCCATCAAAAAATAATTGATATTGATCTAAAGAGAGTCACCATTCTATAAATTGTTCTTTACTCATTCTAATTGAAAAGGAAGGAGTGGAATGACAAGTGAAGCTACTGGTATGGTGAGGAACTGCATTTAGATGAAGCCAGTATGCCTCTTCTTTCGAGAGGTTCTTAATCTCCTCTAGATCGATTCCACTGGAGGAAACAACTTCGATTAGAAGTTGAGATGTTTTTATTGCATCATGCACTGGATTCAGTTTGATATTATTAAATATTGCATGGTTATGAGAGATCCATATAGACCAACAAATGTATTTGGGAATCGCTACCTAATATCTAATAGGAATTGAGTTAGCATTTTGAGGGATTAGATATTGTTGATTCCAAGATTCAAACATTTATGTCCCGATTGAAGGAATATATTGGATGCGTATGATTGGAATCATCGCCAATTTCCAAACTTCTATAGAGAATGGGAAATGGAAAAATATGTAGTGAATTTCTTCCTCTGATGCTTCACATAACACACATCTTGATGGGCATTGCATCTTTATTTTCCTCAGGTTTTCCGTCGTTAAAATATTACCATGCACTAATTCCCATTAGAAGATATTGACTTTAGGGAGACCATCCTTATGCCAAAATTTCCCCCAAATGATTAAGGGAGGAGGGTGTTGAAGCTAGGAGATTAGGGAATCATAGCCTTCCTTTACTGTGTAACTGGCCTTTTTGGCCCAACTCCAAATTCAAAGATTGGATCTATTAGTTGCAATTAGAGAGAATCCCCTGAGGGATTTAATTAGGGTCATTCCACTGAGTGGAGAGGTGTGCCAAAAGAGGAGGTAAATTCCAACCAATCCAAATAACATCCTCATCCCATTATGAAATATCTGCCAGTTATTTTAAGTTTTGTCACTGCTTCCACTGAGCCATATCAAGGATTCCATTTGCCACTAAGGTTATGCAGGAGGAGCGGATCTCATCCTTCCATAAATGAATTTGACTTCCATTTCTAATTTTCCATTCAAGATGGTCCACCACTATTGGAGTTGCAGGTTGACGCAATTCCCATATCTTGGATCCTTGAGATTTCCAAGATTCCTCTTATGGTTTAAGGATTTTTTTTTTTTTTTTTTTTTTTTTTTTTTTTTTTTTTTTTTTTTTTTTTTTTTTGTGGAAATCATTCTTTAATAACGCTCACTTCCACCATTCCTTGGAGTCTGATAGGAGCCTCAAAAATAATTTTTCACCCAATGGCAGATTCATTTTTTTTTATACTTGATAGCTAATGCTCCTAGTCTTTGTGGGAGTCTTACCATATTCCAATTCACCAAGTCGAAATGATGCTAATTCTTCTTCCCACATTGCCACAAAAACTTTTGAATCATATTGTCAATGTGATGGAGAAATCCTTTGGGGGGCTAAAAGTCCAGAGCATATGGATATCAGGAGAGAGGAGAGAACTAACTTTATAAGCAATGTTTTACCTACCACATTCAACTGTTGAGTTCCCATGAAATTATTCTTTTATTCATATTTTCAACTATTTCCTCCCAATCCTCTCTAGATGTGGACTTGAAAGAAATAGGGATGCTAGGATAAGTGAAGGATTTCCAATACTTTTCCATCGGGAAGCCTAAGAACCTTGAGATTTTCGGCAAAGTGTAATCATTGTAATTTCGTCCATAAATATGAATTTTGTGCTTGTTTACTAGCCCACTATATAAGTACAAATATGGATCCAAAATCCTCCTAAACTAGGTGGCTATTATGTTGGAGTTTCCTCCCATTAGAAGAGTTTCATTTGCGAACTGCGAGTGATTTACTTTTTTAACATTTCGGGCTATACTAAATCTAGGGAGCTTCTTTTTAGTTCTATCCACTTCCATATTTCTACTAAGGCTTTGAGCCATGATGATGTACAATAATGGGGAGAGATAACACCCTTGCCTCATACCTCTTGAGGCTGAGAAAATGGGGGACTTCCTACCATTTATTAGAGGTACTATCCATGGGGCCCCAATGTAGGATTTGATCCATTGGATGAATTCTTCGCTGAAACCCAAATTTCCAAGGGTAAGGAAGACGAAAGAGTGATTTACCCTTTCAAATGCATTGGCCATGTCTAGCTTAATGGAAATTCCTTTTTCTCTTAATTCATTAATGGAATGGATCACTTCTTGGACCAGAATGATGTTATCCAATATGTTTCTTTATTGCATGAAGCCTCCTTCATTTTCCAAGATGATGGAGGGAGGCATTTTTTTAAGTCGATTAGTTATGATTTTTTTTATGATTTATAATATGCATTACAGAAAGAAATAGGACAAAATCGAGAAAAATGGATGGATTCACCTCTTTTGGAATGAGAGCAAGGAAAGAGGAGTTAGTGTTTCCTCCCAACTTATTTTTTATTCGAGAGTTGTTCATCATCTGAGTATATCTCTTTTGATCATATACCAAAATGATCAACTTATTAGGGCTCGGGGGTTTGTTTGGATCAAGAGACTAGATGGCTTCCTAAACTTCTTCCTCGTTGATTCTTCTAATGATCTCCTCATTTGTGGTAGGCAAGATCATATAGGGAAGTGAGTTGAGAAAATATGGAGAATTTTCCATGGAGATCTGCTCTGCATGATACAGGGCTTGAAGATGGCGGAAGGCCTCCTATTTTATTTCCTCAAGGGAAGATATTTGTTTCCTGCCATCTCAGGTGATATCTTTCACTCGATATCTACACTCTCTTGCTTTTGCTTGATTCTAGAAAAAGGACATGTTCTTATCCAAAACCTTCAAACATAGGCTTCTTGATTTTAACCACCATGTTTCTTCCTCCTACATGGTTGTGATATAGATGCACCAAGTCAGGTTGTTTTCCTTTTACAAGTGTGGATCCTTTATAGAGATTGATTCAAGCGACTGGTGGTGATCTTCAAGCTACCTAACAAGGTCAATTCGCTTATGGTTTGGAGGGAAGTAAGATGGTTTTAGCCAAGAATGAAGAGATTATTTGATATTTTGAAGTTTAGATTCCCATACAAAGACAGGGAGCCAATCACTAGGGAGAGCCAATCCTGCTTTATCAAATCAATGACCCCATCCTCCTAGAGCCAGATTGTATTATACTTGAAAGGAACGAGGCCCAGATTCTCCTTTTGATCAAGATGGAGCATGATAGGATGATGGTCAGATTCACGTGAGCTTTAATGGCATAGATGCAATCAAGCCCTTTTAGAATCCAACTACTATGAATTAGAAACATGTCCAATCGTGTTGCAATATAATTACTCCATGTTTAATGATTTAACTAGGTGTATCTTCCAACCTTTGGAATTATATCAACCAAATACCACTATGTTATTACATCCTCCATTCTATCTTTGAAAGGGTCCCTGACAATGTTTCCCCTCTCTTTTCTTATGCTCTTAAAACTATGTTGAAGTCGCCTCCAATGATGCAGTTTATGTGAAGACCTTGATTCTTGATTTCGCTGACTGAATCCTGAAAATCGGCCTTTACCCCATATTTAACTGGAGCATAGACATTGACTATAGAGATACACTCCCCTATAGCCTTAGATTCCAACACCACCATAATCCAATGCTATGAATTCTCACTTCTTACCATCATGAAATGTTTTGATGACTATAAAGTACACAAACCTCCAGATGCCCCCATTTATTTTTGGGCCAATCAAGGGTTTTCAATCCAAAAATCTTCTACTGCTTTTAAAATATCTTATTCTTCCAACTTAGTTTCCTTAAGGAAGAGAATCCATGGTGTTTCCTGTTTTATTAGATCTTTTACATCTAGGGTTTTATTAGGGCTCCCAAACCCCTTATGGTCCAAGATAGGACATTCATTTAGAGATGTGGTTTTGAGTATTCCCCCCTCCTTCATTCCTTTCACATCCTCTGTTCCCTTTTCCCTTGAAAGCCTCAGGTATGACTAATTTATCCCAAGATTTGTATTATGTTCAACTTCTCTTTATTTAATCGTATTTTTCAAGGGATGACTAATTTTCTTTTTGGTTCTCTCTGATTCATGGCTAGTACTTTCGTCAACCCACACTAGGTTTTTATCCATGTCTTGAATGACAACCCCAACAATTTTTGGTCTCGAGGGATTCAAGGCCTGAGACAGAATGGTCTTATTTACTTCTCCTTCTTCTGTATATCATCTGGAGTTGCGTCATTCTTTGTTTCATTGGATCCATTTTCCCTTTATTCATCATTGTTGCTTAGGGAATTGAAGGGATTGCTCGATGTTGTAGCTTCATTATTTCCACATGTAGCTTTGGGTTTTTGTGATGCAACTTTCCCTTTGGAGTTCTTCTTCTGAGTCTGCCATTGCACTTTGGTCGTTGTCGGTTGTTCCTGTCCTGAGGGATTGGAGGATTTAGGACAGTCTTGGGAAAAGTTCCCATATTCATGACAATTTTTTCACTTGAATAGGATTTGTTCGTAATCTAATATCTAATAGTGTTTCTAATCTCCTGGGGTTAGATTACTTCTGTCGAAAACCCTTTTCTTGGATCCACCTCCACACAAATCTTAGCACATGAAAATTGTGTTCCCTTTGGTTCAACTTTATCAATATATTTTTCCACACCATTCCCAATAGCCTGAAGGTCATCATCACTCCAAAAAGACAAGGGGAGATGTAGGAGCTTCACCCAAACTAGTATTGCATTGGGGATTTATTCGTTAGGGTTAAAATCTAATGTCCACTTGTTCAAGTACATGCCATGGGATCCAATAAAATAAGTCCCATTGCAAAAATCAACATCTCTTTCCTCTTTAAATTCAAATAAGAAGGCAGAAAATTCATTTCTGACTACATACCTATGCTACCTTTCATCATTTATCACCATTTCTTGCCGATTCAAGATTCCATGGTCTTCGACAAAAGCCACATTCCATTGAACTTGTTGATCAAATCCCTTTCAGAATAATATAGAGCGGATCTTCGAGCACCCAATGGCAAAGCGATGTCCTTGATCTCGTTATTGCACTGCACAAACTTCGACTAAGCCCCAAAGGGACGCAATCACTCCAACAAAGAGGAGACCAAGGCATGAAAATCCGCTTCTTTATCTGGATGCAAAGGGAAAGAGCCTGGGGAGTGGGAAGAGGGGAAGCAACCCCCTTTGGGAAGCCATGAGGTAGGGTTTTTGCAATCAGATCAGAGCCACAAATGGAAAAAGAATTATTAAAAAACAAAAAAACACAATTAAAAAAAAATTGTTTAAAGAAAACAATAAGTAAACTATTATTAAAAAATAATTAAAAAGAAACAAATTTTTTTTAATTACTAAACAAATTGGGAAAACAAACAAAGATAATTTACTTAGAAAAACAAATTTGAAAGTAAAAGTGTATATATATATATATATATATATATATATATATATATATATTATATATATATATTATATATATATATATATATAATATATATAATATAATATTAAATAAAATTTAATCAAAACAAAATTTAGAAAAATATAAATAAAATTTAATCAAAAATTAATTTAAAAAAAATAATTAATAATATCTATTAATTTATTTTTCTAAAATATAATATATTTTAATGCATTTCATATTTTTTATGTTTTTGTTTAATAGTTTTATATTTTTAATTTAATTTAATATTTTTTTTTATTTTGTGTTTATATAATATTATGTGTGTGTGTTTTTGTGTGTGTTTTTGTGTGTGTGTGTTTGTGTGTGTGTGTGTGTGTGTGTGTGTGTGTGTGTGTGTGTGTGTGTGTGTGTGTGTGTGTGTGTGTGTGTGTGTGTGGTTGTATTCTTTTATTTATTTATTTATTTATTGCACTGAGAAGCTCTCTCCAACCCAGTATGGTAGAGATGTTGTAATGTAATGTTTAACATTTTAACTCTGTCAAAATAAAATAAAAATAACCCTATAAAAACAAAATAAAAATGGCCCGTGGTATTCATGTGGAATATAACCTATTTAAAGGGGGAAATTAAACCAGTCTAGATCCATCTTAACTCTAGAACTACTAAGCGTCGAGAGGGATCAAATCTCTTGATATGCAAAATTCTTTTAGAGTGAAAAGGGATTTGATCCCTCTTGGTGCTTGGTAGATTCGAAGTTAAGATGGATCTAGGGTGGTCTTGTTTTTTATGTTTGAATTTTCATTGTTTACGGGTTATTTATTTGGTTATTTTTTAAAAACAATTATGTTTTTTTTCTTTTTTTTTTACACAATTTTTGGTTCACTTTTATACAGATCTCCATGGTGTGGTGGTTCATATTTGAACAGACTTTTCATCTAATATAGACTTTGGTGGTTCTGTCCATGGTTCAGTGGTTCTTTTCTTTGCGGTGTGTATATAAACTCTATGGCCATTATAATTTTGTGATAGCTTCAAGATATTTGATCTTTGACAGTATGTATATAAACATACATCTGCAATGTGTATATAAACTTTGTACATACATCTCAATGTGTATATAAACATGCATCTACAATGCGTATATAAAATTTATCTCTGGATTTTTAAATATAATACATATCTCTGCATACACTCAGATTGTATTTGTGGTGCGAGTCAATACTTTATGTGGTGTGCTCAATTTATTTCATAGTGATACTAGGTGAACCCTTAAATCTCCTTGATGTTGTGGGAAAACCATAAAAGCGATATGAGATGGCAACATATCTTTTTATGATTCTCCCCATGGATCTTGGTGGGAGTCTCTCTACGACATTTTAATCTTGGTGAGAGTCAGCTGGTCTCCTCAAACATTCTAGGTGCATCAGTTATTTTCCCTCTTCTTCCTACTAAATTGTATTTGTTAAAATATGGGTACTTCTCCCCATATTTTGAAGCCTACCTCTAGTAGAGGGAGGTCAAGTACAATTACCCTAGAGAGTCTCTATGAATACATTGAATCTTTAGAACAATGAAGAGAAGAAAGGGAAAATAATCACAAGCAAGAATTGCCTACAATGCTTACAAAACATAAAGTTGAATTATCTACAATGTTTAGCGATAATTACAAATCATTAGAAGATACAATTACAACATTCGAGATTGAAATCCAAATAATGAAATATAGGATGCAAGATTTAGAACACAAAAAATAATCAATGGTCAAATAAAATTTCACCTTGAGAGACGATATTAAAGAATTACAAGAAAAACTAGATAATAATTCAACCCTAAGTAGCACAACAAATCAATTAGATATAAAACCCATAAACTATGAAATGAGAAATTTAATTGAACTGGATCATGAATGACACAAAAGAGACCTAAAGCTTATAATTTATAGTATAAAAAAAAAGAGGACATATTAGAAATAGTAAAAGAACAACTAAAAACTCACTCACAAATTCAAATAACCTATCTAACAAAAGCACAAAGGGTGGGAAATATGATTGAGCATGAGCATAGACTAATATGTGTTAAGGTAAGTTGCAAGGACCACAAATTAGATATACTTAGTAAAACTCCAAGTCTAAAAGGGCCGAGACTCTTTATAAATGAATATCTTATCCCAAAAGACCAAGTTTAACTAAGGAAAGAGGTCCAAAAGGTAAAGGAGGCAAGAAAGGAAGGAAAATGGGAAATCATTAGGGATAGGAAAGTTATTATTAGAGATAGAGTCCAAAATAAAAGTCATAAATAGGAATTAGGAACACTCTGAATCCTCTTCTGGAACTATAATTATTTTCCATGGCATAAGGGTCCTATGTTAAGATAGATCTTGAGTTATATTGATCTTATTCTCTTAGTTGAAACATGGCATCATGATGAATTTAAGGTCCCCCACATTGATGGTTTCATTCTTTGGTCTAATTGGAATAAGAAATTGTTTCACAAAGGAATTAGTGGTATAGCTTGTTATATAATAAATAACATTTCTTCCCACATTAAGCTTCATAAGATTGACCCCCTCAATCAATACATCTGGATCAAAATCTTTAACTCTAATACCAATAGGAATTTTCTTGCAATTTCTTATTTTTCTCCTATCAATTCTACCTCATATAAGAAGAACAACCTGGATAAAAATTGCCCCTTCATTACCTTAGAATAGGATATCCACAATCTAAGGAATGAATGCAACATCCTTTTCATTGGAGACTTCAATGCTTGAACTGCTATTAACCAAGCCACTATATTAATACCTCAAACACTAACCCCCTAGGCTTGATGAGGATTGTGACATAGATAGTAAATTCAAAAGAATTTCTAAAGACACTACCGAGAACCTATTTAGTACTGAGTTAATCAAGATTTGCAGTCGCCAAGACTTGGTTATTTTAAATGGGATTAATAAGTGGCCTACCTCTAGCCAGATGACTTGTATTCACAAGCACAAAAGTAGTGTTGTAGATTATGTGATATCTACTACCCAGATTCTCAATCATATTATTAATTTTGACCTCCTAAAGTACCATGAGCCTGACTTTGACCATAAAACTCTATCCTTAATCTTTAATCTTGATATATACACTAGCCACATGCAAAATAATGTTGAAATCCAAAGACATATTCACTTCGAAAAAAGAAAAAGAGATATCTTCTTAAAATATTTAACAAGGGATTTAGGTTTCTTAACATATAATGATAACATTGATCACATCTACCAAAATTTTACTACTATCATTTCCACTACCATTAACAAATTCTATATTGAGGTATCATATGAAAATAACAGTTGAACTTCCAACCCGAGGTATGATAATGATTTTAAGTCTACCAAGAAAGTAATTAGAGATTCTCCTAACGAAACTGTTAAGTGTGAAAAAAATAGTGTGTACAAAGGTCTTATCAAAAAGAAGAAAAGGTACTATATAAATAAGAAGAAAGATCATCTTCTTAACCTCTCTAAAGTTGAACCTATAAAGTTTTGGAGGAATATTCGTGTCTCAAAATCGAAAGATAATAATACGATCCCCTTAAATGAATGGGATATCTATCTTAATAAACTTTATGACTCCCCAGACACCATGGGAAACATCAGAAACACTCTTATAGAGGAAGATACGTTTTCTTTAGAAGACGTGGAGTTCGAGATTAAGTGTTAGGTCCGTATAATACTAATGTAGCCCCCTTATTGTTATTGTTAATATAGCCCCCTAATGTTATTTTTGTTCCCATGTAGTCCCCATATTATTGTGGTGCCCCATAGAAGCACATTATTATTGTAGGCTCTGATTATATTGTGACCCCTTGGACTCCTATATATACCAAGGAGGTATTTTCATTTATATCATCCAAGAATTTTTCATTTTTGTAATGTAAAGTAGGTTCCCCCCTCGAACAAGATAATATTTAAGTTGTCGATATATCTTTCTTCTGTTTTGTGAGTTGGTGCATAACATTTGGTATCAGAGCTTTAGATTATAAGTTTTTGTCGCTTCAAACATGTCATCTTGGAATTTTCGCTATAAAATTTTTTCTACGAGGCTTCAGAAGCTGAAATTGAAACCACGTAGAGTTGAAATATTGGTGAAGTTCTTTTATGAATTTTAGATCTTGGTTTACTATATTTTCAAAGATATGATCCAAGGAAGTTAGGGTTTTTGCAGGCTCCATAATTCCATATCAAACAAGTGACCTAGGGAAAATCGTCATAACTTTCTCTCTGAGCATAGGATTTGAAATTTGTAAAAGTGACTAAATTTTCATGGACTATATATTTTCTTGTATCATTTTCAGTGTTGAAGATTGAAACAGTAACACATGACACATCATACAAGTTCACTCTATTGAACCAATTTATAATAAGGTCATCATGGGAGATTGTGCATAATTATTTCTTGAAGAATCCAATCTCGATCTAAGGTGGGGCTAGAAAGAAGACTCAGATGGATACCACAGGATAAAATTTTAGACCTTGGAGATCTAAAATTACATAGGTAAAATAGTTTCAATATCAAGCTCCTAAAAAGTAAGAAGTGTATTTTTTTAAATATTTGCGTAACTTTTGTTTGAAAAATCAGTTTGAAGTGATTCAAAAGGCATATGAAGCATATATATCATCATTTGATTAAAAAATTCCTTAAAACAAAAAAAATGGACACACCTAGTAAGCAACCATAAATCTCCTCTATGACACATGAAGAAGAGGAAGAAATGCCACATGATATATATAATTTACGAGACCAAGTTCAACAATTTTCACTCTCGCAAAGAGTAACCAAAAATTAACAGGAAGCTAATATGGATGGTTTGAAATCCCACAGGGAAGAAATGATGAATGTCAAGATGGAAGGTTTAAAGGATGGTTTAAAAACAAAAAAGAAAAGAGATCTGGAACGTTTGAAGGAAGCTTGGACAATGTTGCTACAAGAAATGCTTCCTAGTGGTGACAAGGTAGTCACAAAAATCATGATGAGGATAGAAGGAATATAAATTATGATTTTGAGAGACTCCCATAGTGGTTTTAAGAATTACCACATTTTAAATATCGATATGAGGAAGTTTTATGGTAAGGATTCAGTGAAATGGATACTACATATGGAGAAATTAATTGATCTACATGATGTTTCGAACACACAAAAGCTACGCATTGCATCTTTATATTTAAAACAAAATCAGTTTGTATCGTATCGATGACTTTTTTATCATAATTCAATTCTCACTTGGACAATTTTTTGTAGAATAATTGGTAGCACTTTATGAGGATACAAAGAGAAACACCTTCTTTAGCCAATTGATAAATCTCAAACGAAAGGGTTCAATGGCAAAGCACATTGAGGGCTTCCAAAGATTGAATATCAAGGTAAACAATATTCAAGAGGAGCATATGATTGATGTATTCATAGAGAATTTAAAGGATAACATCCAACATGAGGTTTGCCTTTGGGAACCTGATTCATTGGAGAAGGCATTCAAGGTGGAAAGAAAAGTTGAAAGCAAATTTATGGAAACAAAGAAGTCTACCACTCTCAACTATAAATATGGAAGTTTTGTTGCTACTCGCCTTCGCCTTCCATAACCTACACGGTTAACACCATAAAAATTGGAGGGAAAATGAGAAAAAGGGCTTTGTTACAGTTGTGATAGAAAACACACCAAAGGTCATAAGTGTGCTGAGAATAAATTATTTTACATAGATTGTGAAGAGGAGGAATAAAAGGAACTAGAAGCATAAAAAGAGGAGGATATACACCAGGAACCGAAGCTAGAAAAACAAGAAATAAATCCAGCAATATTTTTTAATGCATTAGCGAGAATTACCACTCCTCAAAATCTCAAGATACAAGGATATATCAAGGAAAAAATTAATAGTGTTGATTGATTCGAGTAGTACCCATAATTTTACTCATTGTAAGATAGCCAAGGAATTGAATTGCTTTCTATATCCAACATCAGAGTGCCAAGTGATTGTTTCAAATGGAGGAACTATAAAATTGTATTGGAAAGTGCCATAATATCAAGCTAACTGTGGGATAATATGTATTGAATAGTCCAATTCTTTCCATTCCAATGGGTGGTGTTGATATTGTACTAGGAGTCTAATGGTTACAATCTTTGGGGACGCTAGATTTTAATTTTCAAGAATTTTTCTTGAATTTGTTTTGGGAAGGAAAGGAAATTGAATTAAGGGGTTTCACAGTGAAACCATATAACATAATCAACTCTCATAGCATAAAAAGTTTTTTGAATAAAGAAAAAAGGGGTGTAATTTCACAATTATTCTCACTAGGGGTTCTAACATCAAAATCATTTATTTCTCTAGATCTCCAAAAAGTCTTTGACAATCATTCCAAGGGGTTTGAGACTCCCAAAGGCCTCCCACCAATTTGTGATTATGATCATGCTATTCACTTGATTCCAAGAATTGTTCTTCCAAACTTCAAGCCTTACAACTATCCTTATGCCCAAAAGAGTGAAATTAAACGTATGGTTGTATAAATGCTAGAGGCCGGTATAATTCAACCTATTCAAAGTTCTTTCTTTGTTGCAGTAGTGCTGGTGCACATGAATAAGGATGGATCATGGCATATGTGTCCAGATTATAGGGAGCTCAACAAGCTCACTATTAAAGATAAATTTTTCATTCCTATCATTGATGAATTGTTGGATGAATTACATGAAGAAATTTACTTCACCCAGTTGGATCTTAATTCAGGATATCATCAAATTAGAATGAAGCCTGAAGACATTCTGAAAATAGCATTCAGGACTCATGAAGGTAATTATGAATTTTTTTCATGCCTTTTGGCCTTACTGATACACCTTCCATATTTCAAGGTTTGATGAATTCCATTTTAAAACCTACCCTTATACTAATCTACAACAAATCTTGGAAGGATCATGTTGAACATGTTGACAGGGTGCTCAAACTATTGGAGGAGAAACAATTATATGGAAAAAACTCCAAATATTTGGGTCATATTGTATCTCATGAGGGTGTTAAGGTAGACCCTAAAAAAATTAAATCCATGAAACAATGGAAACTCCCCACAACCCTAAAGAATTTTCGAGGATTTCTCGGGTTGACAAGGTATTATCACAAGTTTGTTAAGAATTATGGGAAAATAGCAGCACCTCTAACAACATTACTAAAGAAAAATGCATTTTCTTGGACTCCAAAAGTAACTAAGGCCTTTGAACATCTTAAAGAGGGAATGTGCCTAACACCAGCCTTAAATACGACATACTTCACAAAACCTTTATTGTGGAATGTGATGCCTCAGGAAATGGACTTGGTGTTGTTTTAATGAATAAGGAAGACCCATTGATTTTGAAAGTCATCCAATAAAGAGAAAGTATTTACACAAACCTATTTATGAGAAGGAATTGTTGGAAATACTACATGCACTAAAGAAATGGTGACCTTACCTAATGGGAAGACACTTCAAGATAAAAATAGTTCATTATAGTCTTAAATACTTTTTGGAACAAATATTATCTTTAGAAGAGCAACAAAAATGGGTCACAAAGATGTGAGGTTATGACTTTGAAATCATCTACAAAAAAGGAAACCAAAATGTTGTTGCAGATGCACTCTCAAGAAAGGATGAGGATTTTGGAAGCATTTCTTTTTTCCATTTCTATTATCCAACCTGATTGAATAACTGAAGCAAGGAATGATGGAAGAATGACGAAGAGGTGTGGACACTTATTCAAACGTTGCAGCGAGATCCTAGTACATCAAATACATTTATCTGGAAAAATGATTCATTACGGTAAAAATGTCATTTATATCTTTGTAAGAATTTCCAAGTCAAACAAAAGATTCTTTTGGAATTGCACACCTCCACCTTAGGAGGGCACTAAGAATTTCTAAAAACTTACCATAGGGTCAAGAAGGATTTTTTTTTAAGATGGCCTCAAATATGATATTCAGAAGTTTGTGGCAGAATGTTTAGTTTTCCAACAAAATAAAGTTGAAAAAATTAATATCTCAGGTTTGTTACAACCTTTATCCATTCCAAGTCAGTGTTGGGAGGAGGTCTCAATGGATTTTATCATAGGTTTACCCAAGTCTAAAGGAAATCATCTCATAATGGTGGTAGTTGATAGACTTAGCATGTATGCATACTTTTGTGCACTATCTCATCCTTTTAAAGCCAATACAGTTGCCACTACATTTATGGAAACAATTCAAAAGCTACATGGAAACCCAAATGTTATTGTAAGTGATAAAGATCCTATTTTCACTAGAAATGTTTTGACGAAATTATTTTCTTGTATTGGTACACAACTATCTCGTAGATCATCTTATCATCCTCAATCTAACAAGAAAATAGAGATAGTGAACAAATTTTTGGAAGGATATATTTGTTGCTTTGTATATGATAAACAAACACAATGAGTCAAGTGGTTACCTCTGGTTGAATGGTGGTATAACACTTCCTTCCATACTGCAACAAAAATGATGCCATTTATGGGACTTTATGGATATCATCTGCCATCCATCACATCATCTTTAAGAGAAAATTCTAAGGTTCAAGTAGTGAAAGATAACATTGAGCATCAACAACAAGTTCTCTATCTCTTAAAGGATAACCTCACTTTGGCATAAAATAAAATGAAACAATAGGTAGAGGTTCTCTATCTCTTAAAGGATAACCTCACGTTGGCACAAAATCAAATGAAATAATAGGCAGAGGAGCACCGCAGTGAAAGAATTTTTGATGTAGACGATTGGGTATTTTTATGGCTATAACCATACAAACAAATTTTCCTCAAGCAAGCTTAGAAGGATAAAAAATTATCACCCAAGTACTATGGTCCTTACAAGGTGTTGCAAAATATTGGTACATTGGAGCCTAAAGTAATCACATAAACAAGAACCTGGCAGCTATGGAATCAATTAATTTCAGAGTATCTCCTTAAGTGGAAGAACTAACCCGTTGAATATTCCACATGGGAGGATGAGAATTTTATACATAAGCATCCAAAACTACTTAAGCATTGAGGACAACACTTTTTTCAAGGAGAGGGGAATGTTAGGCCCCTATAATACTAGTGTAGCTCCCTATTGTTATTGTTGTGCCCATGTAGTCCCCATATTATTGTTTTCCCCCATAGAAGCACACTATTGTTATTGTTGTGCCCTTACATTATTATTGTTATGTAGGATCTAGTTATATTATGATCACTTAAACTCATATATATACCAAGGAGGTCATGTCATTTGTATCATCCAAGAATTATTCATTTATGTAATGTAAAGGAGGTTTCCCCTCGAAGAGGATAATTTTTAAGTCGTTGATCTATATTTTCTTTTGTTTGTTTAGTCGGTTGCATAACATTAAGAAGCTCGCTAATGGGAAATCTAGGGATATTCAAGGTTACCAAGTTGAGATTCTCAAAATGGGAAGGACCATCCTCATCCCACATCTACACAAACTCTTCAATTTGGAAGTAAATTAATACTTCCCTAAGATGTGGATGCAAATCCTTATTGTGTTGTTAGTTTTTGTAGCATTGGATGGTGTTCTAGCCTCATCACTTGTTAAAGAGGCTAAGAAACAATATGACTCCAAAACCTAGAAAAAGTTTCAGGAAATCCACCTAGAAATGCCTTAAGTTAATTAATTAGTGATTTAACTTTTCCTAAGTCTAACATAGGGAAAATTGTTAATTAAAAACAATTAACTGAGGAAGGTGAGATTTCTCTAGAAACTCACACAGATCAACTCAAAAATGATCTCATATGTTGATAAGGATTTAATCATGGTCATTGGTGATCCAACTGGATATTATAAGAGGAGGTCAGTGGGGTTGGAGAAAGACACACTTGGAGAGCGAGTTTCCTTGGTAGTTCAATTTTCGAGATAGCAGCATTGAACTAGAAGAATTTGAGCCATAGAGGGGACACAGATACAATGAGGGGCAGAGTCAGTGAGTCTAGAGGATGTTTTCTAGTTCTGGAGAGTTAGTTATAGAAGGGTCAAGTTTCCTCAGTGAGGTTGCATAGGAATTAGAGGAAATTTCAACCTGGAAGTGCCCATGTAATTTTGATGTACATAATATGTAAACCAATCAAAATCATGGGTTAACGCTACCAATCCATTACAGTGTCGCTAGTATGTTCAAGAGAAGTCGATTAGAGAATTCACCAACCCATGTTGTGTCTCATCCGCTACAATACCTTCACACTCCATCCTTTCATGACCGCCACCCTGAACCCTGTATCGTCAGATCGTTTTCACCTCCAAAATCATTTGCTCCGTTCCGTGTTATAGATGTGGGATTCATTAAGGCCCTCCTATGATGGGTTACTTCTTTTCGACGACAACTCATTATCCAAGAAGTCAACCTAGGAACAACCCCTTTCAGTACTTTGAAGCTTGCATGCCTCAATGGGAAGTTTCTCACTTCCGGCGACAGGCTTACATCAATGGCCTTCGACCAAAATATTTTGTGTGGTGTTCGACGCCAAGTCCCTTTTTCACACCACGCAAATTGTACTGTAGTACCTTGAGGGTCATCATCATTATCAGTGATTCCTCTCGCACCTGTTAACAACTTACATCATTGGCTGGCAATTAGGGGATGTCTTTCCATGTTCGACTCCAGAACATTTTCACGTGGATCAACTTGTACTTTGAACGAAGATTGGACGAGTTTGAAGACCTCAAATCTAGTCTCGTCCATCCGGGCTGCGATATATTCAGGAAAATAAAGACATCAAATGTACATTATTACTGCACAAATGATCATCCAAATCAAAGGATGATGGCTCTACCAAAATCATCAGTCTGCCACGCAAATGGTTGTCTATCCAATGTACATAAAAATGAATTTATAAAGTTGAGCATGGGAATGCCCGCCTCAGCTAAATCATGAAAATATTATGAAGATAATGTATTGTATTATATCTTACTATAGGTCGCCTTCCAGCTCGAAAAAACCTCGGATCCTCATGATAAAGCATTTCACCCAACATCAAAAGATTAACGACCTCATGCTTTAGGGGGCAACTGTTATAGAAATTTTTGGGCACTACAACCCCAATCATACATGTCCATAAACCAAGGGCTTCTAAGTCCCTAAAATTGTTGCTTCACACCCTAAAGGAACAAGGTCAACTAATTACATCATCTCCCAGAAGTTCTCCATGGAAAACTACTCAAAACTGGACCATACAGGCTGCTCAGTGCTAAGGGTGTGATGCATCTCACCTACTCAGTGCGAAAAGTGTGATGCATACTAGAAAGCCCTTTTGTAGGGTACGATGAGCGAGAGTGGACAAATGGAAGATACAGTTTGTTAGGTGGAGGATCATGGAATCTTCCAGAAACTTATCCTATGACACTTGCCTCTCTGAATTCACCCAAGGATGAGTAAGATATTATGAATCTCCAAGTGTAACCAAGAACTATCAGAGAGGACACTAATAAAAAACCGAGCAGTTGACTCACCCCCTGCAAACATCTATATATGGATCCCTCATCATAGAGATCCAAAGGCTGGAATCTTGTATCTTGTAAGGAAGTGTTGTTGGTTTCCTGGTGCAATATCATAGTGTTAGGTGATCTAAGCTTTTCATGAGGTGAAGAAGGGCTTTCATGCTAAGAGGATGACGTTGGGTCAGTTCAATGGGTTGTAATCCTCTCTTCTAACCTCTTTATCAATAAAGATATTCGATTTTTCCTCTACATTCTTGTATGTTAGCTGATATATGCATGTATGTGGTCAATATATATCTGGTATTATATTGTTTATGACTGTAGATCTCTACACTTTGAAGGTATTATGCTACTTTGACTTTACATGTACTCTTTGAAGCAGAGCGGTCAAGGGAAGAGCGGCTAACATCCGTCAAAGAGGAGAAGGAACAAGCTGAGAACCAAGCGAAAGATCAAGGTTGGTATTCTTTGCTCCTCTCCTATCTACTTCTCATAAAGGAAAGCAAAAGTAACTTTAATCTGTTTGTTTCTAAGATAGCTACCCATCTTAGTGGGACTAGCAACTCTGCATAGACACTAGATTTCCCAATAACACACAGGGCCCATCATGACAGGTTAGGAGAACGTCAAAAAATTCCTCCTCCCTAAAACATCTCCTCAAAACCTAATATGGGCCATGCTTGAAGAGATTTCCCCCAATCCAGGTGAAAGGGGCACTTTTCCTCACGATCTTGCTCTTCTTTTTTGAGGACAGGTGTGGTGGGAATTGTGTTGAAGCCAAGTAATTTGTTATATCAGCAAATTAGGGAGAGAGTATTGAGATAGCAACAGGGAAAATTTTAAGAACCCCCCCTAAATTTACATGTATAATAAATGGGAGAATCTCCATGGTATATAGGAAAAATGGAAGGCGATTTTATCAATAATATGATATGTATATATAATTTTTTGGCGAATCTCTCACCAGGCATGGCGAATATTTTACTCAATTATAAAATCTTGTGTTTATTGAATACACAAATGAAATCATTACATTTCTTTAAAATATCTTTTAAAATCAAAATTACCGAAATTACATATCGATAATCTAGTGGGTGTAAGATAAAATTCACCTATGCCATTCACAAAAAGCATGAGAAAAAACCTAATACTATATATAAAACCAAGAAAAATTCAGATTCATCACTTCTAGGGACCTCATAACCACCTTGCCAATACACAAGTATGTTCTTGTTTGCAATTAGAAAAATTACCCAAATTACAATCTGTTTACTCCACTTCTAGGGACCTCGTAACCACCATGCCAATACACAAGTATGTTCCTGTTTGCAATTAGAAAAATTACCCAAATTACAATCTGTTTACTCCAGCATATGTTCCAAAGTTATAGAAGGATGACTAGTGCAATCAATCCATTCCTTTTAGCCCTAGATTTGTTTCAGTTTAAAACTGAAGCATACAAATATACTTGTCCAATGTCTATGCTTTAACCATTCACCTTAAGATGTTTTTACAATATAATTTCCTAAGTCTATTTAATATCTTCATTATCATAAACCAACCTATGACCATCTTAACTCCACATCTACCACTCTTAGGGGCATGAAATCTATTTATCCCTCCGAGCACTTGGTAGACCCATAATTAAGATGGATCTAAGATAGAATTTCCCCTTTAAATAGTCTATGCTCACACGAATACCATGGGTTATCATAAACCTAGAGCTTAAAAATTACTATTAGTAATTTATAAAAATTAATAAAATTAATAGTT
>APFE030930454.1:186151-212130 GCA_000404065.3 Pinus taeda
AGTTGACTTTTATTTTATTTTTTATTTTAACCAAGCTAAAATATTTAACATACATTAAATTACAACATCCATTTTTACTCTTCCAACCCCGAGAGGGATCAAATATTTTTTCACTCTATTCTAGTTTGCATATCACTATATTTGATAACTCTCGGGGGTTAGTAGATCCACAGTAAAGATGGATTTATGTTGGTTTAATTCCCCCATTTAAATAGGCTACATTGTAGGTGAATACCATGGGTCAATACCATGTGCCATTTTGGTGAATACCATGGGTCAATACCATGTGCCATTTTTATTTTTATTAATACTAATACTAGGGTTAATAATGTTTTTTTGCATGGTATTAATAAAAATCTAGTCCATGGTATTTGTCCCATCGTATTTTGCCGATAGGTTTCACCTAAATATAACACATTTTTTGAGGGTTCATAAACATAAGGTGACTTCTGGAGTAAATATAAAAAAATGTTTTATTTGTTTACGATACCTCTTGTTTATTTATATTTTTATTAATTTACCATACCTCTTTTACAAATATGGTATTTGGCCCATAGGATTCACTTAAATAAAGCCTCTTTCTTGAGTCTTCATAAATAGAACGCGGGTTATGGACTAAATATAAAAAGAGGTTTTATTTATGTACCATACCTTTTGAGTAAGTATAAAAAGACATTTTATTTATTTACCATACCTCCACTTTACTTATAGTTTTATTTGTTTACACCCTTGCATGTATATAAGGTGACTTATGGAGTAAATATAAAAAATGCTCTATTTATTTACCATACCTCTCATTTATTTATATTTTTATTAATTTACCATACCTCTTTTATAAATATGGTATTTGGGCCTTTGGCCCATAGATTCACTTAAATAAAACCTATTCTTGAAAATGGGCGAATGGAAGGTTGTAACTCCTAATTTCAAGGGCTAAATTTACCTTTTTTACCCTCTCCCTTAAAATAAGGTGGGCTATTTGAGGTGATTTGTAAAAATGTACTATGATACAAAATATTCGCCCACTAAAAATTTAAAACCCCTTAATTTCGCCAAAGGGCGAACATTCGCCCCTAACATCACCCCTAGATAGCAAATAGGTGTTCATCTAGCATTTGATCATCCAACATTTCTTCTTCAGTTGCAGGTAGATCTATTCTAGACAAAAAATCAGCAACAACATTTTCCTTACCCGACTTATCAACAATAATTAAATCAAATTGCTACAATAAAAGCAACCATCTAATAATGTGAGCATTTACATCTGGTTTGTTCATCAAATACCTAATTGTAGCATGATCAGTGTGTACAAATGTTTGATAGCTGGTAATGTAGTGTCTGAACTTATCTAGTGGATGGACTACTGCTAGGAGCTCCTTTTCAGTTACAGTGTAGTTTGATTCTGCCTTTGACAAGTTTTTACTTACAAAATATATGGCATAAGGCAACTTCTCATCAACTTGCCCTAAGGCTACTCCTATCGTTTTGTTCGAGGCATCTGTATGAATGTGGAAAGGTAGGGCCCGGTTTGGACCTCTCAAAATTGGGGCAATCACCAGTTTACTTTTCAAGGTATCTAGAGCCTCTTGACAGTTGTCAGTCCATATGGACTGAGCATCTTTTCCCAAAAGACCAAACAATGGAGAGGCTAGCTTACTAAAATCCTTAATGAATCTTCTATAATACCCTACTAAACCTAGGAAACTTCAAACATCTCTTACCTTTTGAGGAGGTGGGACCCTTTGGATGATGGAAATTTTGTTGGGGTCCACCTGTAATCCTTGCTGAGAGATTGCATGACCTAGCACGGTCCCTTCAGTCATCAGGAAGTCACATTTTTCAGGACTGAGGGACAGGTTCATCTCAATACACTTGTCCAAAAGTTTTCCCAGGTTAGACAAAGATTCATGGAAGTTAGAACCATAAGGGGTAAAGTCATCCATATAGATTTCCACTGCATCATGAACCAATTCATCAAATATACTCAATACTACTCTCTAGAAAGTAGCGGGAGCATTGCACAATGCAAAAGGAAGGACCCGGTATGCAATGGTACCCCAAGGACAAGTGAAATTGGTCTTATCCTAGTCTTCCAGGCTCATTTGGATTTGGTTGTACCCACTGAACCCATCTAGGAAGGAGAAAAACTTCTTCCCTACCAGGTCATCTAACACTTGATCTATGAAATGAAAAGGAAAATGGTCCTTCTTTGTGGCCTTGTTTAGTTCCCGATAATCGACACAGATTATCCACTTCCCTTTTTTCTTTGGCACTAGCACCAAAGGAGAGACCCATTCGTTGTCAAAGATAGGGTAGACGAATCCTGCATCTAGTAACTTTTGCAGTTCTTCTTTGACAATGTCCTTAAGGGCTAGATTTATCCTCCTTTGAGGTTGCCTGATTGGTTTGCAATCTTCCTTAATGTAAATGTAATGAGTACAGACTAAAGTGTGTACTCCCTTCATCTCCTTATAGCTCCAAGAAAAGGCATCTAAGTGGTTTCTCAATAAGCTACACAATTCTTTCTCCTGAGAGGTGGATAGGGATGAGTTGATCTTCAAGGTTCTTTCTGGGACGAATTCCACATTCTTAGCTCGGAGAGAGGTTGGGTCAGCCACACAAATATCAACTAACAGATTGGCTTGGGTTTCTTCCACCAGCTCTTCTAATGGCAACACACTGGGGGGTGGATTCTGAATCAATTTTTCATGCCCCCCCCCCCCCCCCCCCCCCCCCCCCCCCATGGTAGCTTCCACTACACACAGTGATGCGGAATAGACTTCATCCTCATCTTCCTCCTCCAACTAGAGAGGTAAATCATGTTCTAACAAAGGTTGGGTAAGAGGATATAGGACTAGCTGCTTAGACATATGCCCATTCTTGATTGTCATGTTCCCAGCTCAACAACTGATGTCAGCATCTGTAGTAGCCAACCAAGGTCTTCCCAGAATGAAAGTATACTCAGTGAGCTTTGCCTTTGGTTGGAGAACCAGGAAATTAGCAGGGTACTCCCAAGAATCGATGGAGACCATTACATCTTCCACAATCCCTTCAGGGGTCACAGTGGAGCGTTCTGCTAACTGTAGTATTGTTGTGGACTTTCTCAGGGAGCCCTGAAGGTTAGGCTTGAGCATAGTGTCCTTGGTCATCACTTTAATGGTAGCCCTTAGATCAATCAGGGTATGGGAAGTTATGGTGCCATTGATGTGGACGTCGACTATAGGACTTCCAGGGTCTAGATATTTCGGACAAATTACCTGCCCCAACATTAGGTCGGACGGTTGTCCTATGACATTGATAGTTGGAGCATCTCTCTTGCGCGTGTCTGGGTGCCTGAAGCACTTCTCCTTGATCATTATTGTATGTAGGCACATCCTTTATGGCTTGGAGAAGTGGTATTTTTACACATAACTATTTCAATTCCCCCAGAAGTTCAATTTCTTCTAGGGTAGGTTGTGTTATTCCAATTAATTTCTCAAGAAAGGGTGGAATGGCTTGTGGTTCACTTTCCTCTTTTTCTTCCTCATCCTCCTTAGGAGGAGGTTGGTTATCTGGGGGAACCTTCCCAGATTGTAGGTTAATCTCCTGAATCTCCACAACGTAGGTTAGGCATGATGTTTCCCCATTATATACCTATTGGGCCTGTCTGTTATTCGGGTTCAGGTTCAGTTGAGCAGGTATTTGAGGTTGCCTTAGTGGAGCAAGAGGAAATGGTTGTGGTTGAGCAGGTGGTGGAGGCAAAATAGTGGGAGAAGAGTTGTACTGGGGCCTCCACCCCTGATGAGGTGCATTCCACTGAGGCTGTGGCTGAGCATAAGAGTGAAATGAATGAGCAGTTGGTTGAGCATGGTATTGAGATGGATATGACCAAGGAGGGGGCGTGGACCAGGAAGGATGAGCAGGGGGACCCCAAGAAGGCATGGAAGTGGCTTGATTGGGGTTGTTATGTCTGGGATGTCCCTTGCATCCCCTGCTGGTAAGGTCTGGGCCCATGTGGTCTCCTTTGGTTCTTGAAATAATGTGGCTTAGTGGCCCCTTCGGCCCCCTGGTTTGCAACTTTAAGTCCGGGCAAGGAAGCGCACTGATTCGTTGAATGTTTTTTTGCACAAACTGAACACACTTCTATAGGGTTCAATGGACATTCATTCCTAGGATGCCTTCTAGTGCACCTCAGACAAAACATGGACAAAGTCCTCTCTTATTCCTCTTTTTTTCTTTTGATATGTAAGGTATCCATTTGCATGCAAAGAGTCTGCTTCATCTTGCTCTTGAAATCTTCCAGCAAATTTTCAAATTCACCTCTAAGGGATGAATTGGATGAGGATGTACTAGCTAAGGGTTGACTTCCCCTACCTCTCTTTCTGGCTGCCCTAGAATGGTTTCTAAACACAGTCTTTATTTCATGATAAGGTAGTTGGTAGATGTCCCCCCAAGCTAGCAAATGGAGGGTATATAGAAGGTCTTCAGGGACCCCTCTGAATAGGACCAAATTCAGAGATTCGACGTCAAGTGTGTACATGGCCCTTTTATAACTAAGCTGAAAGCTCTCTTCATAATCTTCCAAGGATTCATCGCTTCCCATGGTCATTCGAAAGATTTATTCCTTGGTATCCTTTGACCTACAGTAGTCTCGGTATTTGTTATTAAAGGCTTGCTGCATCTGAGCCCAAGTTGTGATGTTGTTACCAAGTAACCCCATGAACCATTGCAATGTTGTATCCTTGAGGGTAGAAGGAAACAGTTTCAACTTCTGGTCATCTTCTGCATAGTCATAGGTTCAACAGATAACAACAAATTCAAACAAAAAGGTGTCAAGATCTTCGGTAGTCAACCCATTGAAGTGAGGTAAGGCTGAAGGACTTATGTTCTTCATTTTAGTGTCCCCATTGGTCTCTCAGGTGAGAAAGGTACCCTCTACTCTTTCCCCATTCCCTCTAACATTTTTGTTTCAACAATGGTCTCAGGAGGGATGGTTTCTTGCTCTTCTTCTACTATAGGATCTTCGTATATCTTTGGTGGTTCACCTATAGTTTCTTTTGGATCACTGCCACATAAAAAGAGAGAAGGGTGACTATGTGATGTGGTGGGGGTGTTGGGTAGGAATTTTCCTGAATTATCTCTATTCCTACAAGGCATGAAAGGAAATCTCTTTTTGGGTGATTTTTTTGTTTTTTCTTTTTTTGCTTGTACCTAAAAAAATGAAATGAATTGAACAACAAATTGCAACTAACTGAAATGAACTTGCTGAAATGAAATTGCAGAATCAAAATGAGAGCAAGGAAATGACTAATCTACTTTTGCTGAAATGGAAATTGCAGAATTGAAATGAAAGCAGGAAATGCTTGATCTACTTTTGCAGAATTGCAATTGCAAAATTGAAATGAAACAACTACTTTTCTTTTGTTGAAATAAACTACTTAGCAGAATGTTGCAATAGAAAATAGAATAAAGCAATAATCACAAAATACTTTGATGCTTCCCCGGCAATGGCGCCAAAAAGATGGTGAGAACTAGTATTGCAGCAATAATGCTACAACTCCTGGGGCTTCCTACTTTACTTTTATCAACCCGGTAGTTCGTAACAAACTTGGAAGCGACGGTGTTGTATGGACAAGTACTAGCTCTTACTGCAGGTTGTCACTTGGTCAGCTAGCACAAGATCATTAGGAGCTTAAGCCAACTTCTATGAATTCTCAGAAAAATATTTTAACTATGATGAAAGAAAGCTAACTCTACAGAGGCTATTCTATTTGCAGAAAGAGAAGGAAAATTGAAATGTAACGCAAACCCTAACAAACCCTAATTTACCCACTAACCCTACTTTTGCAGGAAAAGAGATGAAAACTGATGAAATGAGTGCCATTAACTACTGGAAAGGTAAATTACATTTATTCAAGCTACTTCTGAAAAGAAATGAGAAGAAGACATCTTTTTGTGCTTTTGATTGTTTTTATGTGAAATTATTATGCTTGTGATTTATCTCGTTGTGGTTGTGTAGAGGTTTGGTGGCGAAGGAAGATGGGTTTGAATTTTTCATAGGTGGAGGAAGGTGTGGAGAGGTCCTAAAAAGCCCCTAGTACCCTTCTAAAGACTTTCATAGTGATCGGACTTCGAAAAATCACTCACAGGAAATTCTACAGGAGGATGTAGGGGATCTACAGGAGGAGACTGAGAGCTATTTTTGGAGTTTTGAAGGTGGAAGAATGATGGAAAAGGGTAACCAAAGGCTAGATGAATGTGTTTAGGTGCCTTTAACTTGTCGAGGAAGATCAAGAACGAACATGACGGTTGGATTTTTTCAAATGACGAGAAGAAAGCTTATGGAGAAAAACACAAAAATTAGGGTAGATTGGCGAAATATTGCAAATGACTTGGGAAATTTATGATAAGTGAGCTGGTGCTGGTTGCTTTATGGATGTATGGTGGGCTGAGGTATCCTACAATAAATCTTCACATCTACTTACAAAAACTGATCAAAGAAAGAACTAACTATACTATGAAAACATAAATTTCTCTAGCTTGACATAATTTCTAACTTACAAACAGAAAATGTTGAACAGTAACCTTTGAACAAGAAAGCATGCAAAGAGATCTATTGGAAAAGAACAAGAAATGATCTAGGAAATTGAATCTAAATCAACATATCAATCTTTCCAAATCAAGTCATCACACTAGTAGTTGCATGGAAGAGCAAAACTGTGTTTTTGATGGCAGCAGTAGTGCCTTGACCTCAAATCATAGTCCCAACAAGGGAGAAAGGAGATCAGGGCCTATTTTTGGCCTTTTTGAGTTGTATTCTATCACTGCAGTAACCTACTTGAGCAACTGAAACACAAAATAGCTATTCAAACCATAAAAAGCAACCTAATCTAACAAAGTAAAATGAATCTATGGAACATAAATTAACTCATGAACTGAAGCAAAAACATATAAGTACAAGGTAGAAGGTTTTGGGAAGATTATGTTGGGCCCTAAACCAAGAGCTTCAGCCCTATGAAAAATATCAGTGCTGGCTCAAAAACTATTTCATCTTCATTATCAAAAATAACAGTCACATTACATAAATTGTTCTAAAAAAGGATCTCGAAAATAAGTTCAACAAGTGCTACACAAAAGTGCAAAAATTCTACTAATGATTGGATAAACTACTAAGGCTCGAAGCCCCATTATATATACAAATGGAGAGTCCTCCAACAGTCCTCCTAAAATCAAGGAACTCGGATTCCCAGAATTGGAGATAAACAATAGTCCTTTTTTACTTGCTCGGTTGTCCCTTGGATGCATCAATGTGGACCTTTATGCTTCGAGTTGCTAATGGAGGATTTGAGGAAAGGGGTCATAAATGAAGGAGACACCCCCCTACAAATCCGCTTCCCTGTTTTCCTCGAGTTTTGGTTGCCATTTTCTCATAAATCCCTTGACTTTGTCAAAAATTGACCAAAAAATCTTCATAAAGCACACATTAGACTACATGGCAAAATGACTAACCCAATTCACTCTATTAGCATAAATATAATTAAAAAAATGCAATAAAATAATGAGAATGGTGGATTAAATCGAAATAAGAAGCAAAATGAGCCCATATAATTACCCATTTCTTGGGTTCATCATCTTGGCTTTGCCCACATATCCAGATGCTTTCGCAACAGGAGTGGGTTCCCATTGAAGTGGCGGTGGAATTGGAGTAGTGACAAGGGTCGTAGGGACCAGTTGAATTGAGGTCAAATCATGATATGGTCTTAGCTAGCCAGGCGGAGTGTTCGCAGGGGGATCAATGTACCACATTAGGGCCCCCAAAGTCATGTTAGGGAGGACCAACGAAGCCATGAAAAGGATAGAAAAGATTCATGGAGGAGGAAACAAGAAAAGTATATGGCCTGCAGGGTAATGTCCTGGCAGAATAGCTCTTGGATAGTTGAGACATGGAGGAATAGTTCCTAGTGGGAACAAAGAGGAGGCACCCACAAAAGGAGGAGATCCTGGGGGTTGTATCCGGATGGCTTAGCCAGGATGGTACCCACGGGGTGTTGAGGAGCCAACTGCGGATCATATGTACTAGCCTACTTTTGAGTAGGTCATGACACTTGTAACATGAAAACACTCAAAGAACTAGGCTTAGAGATAGGAGGGGGAGGACCGGGGAAAGCACCTAATAATGAGGAATATTTGTAGACTCCAGGTGAGAGCGGTGAGAGGGTAGAGGACTATTTGTTAGACATCGACAAGATAATGGACTCGGGGGAGGTCAAGGATATCGTCTCATAGTATTTCAACTAATTGATGGTGATCTTCCCTTCATGGGGGAATAACATCTTGCGAAAAACCACAGATGTGACGGATGACATGGCATAAGAGTAACTACACCCCAAGAGAGTGTTGTAGTCTAGAGAGGCATTAATAACCTCGATGTCTACATGACTATTCTTGTCTGCAAGAGTCATTAGACAATTGCAATACATGCTGAGAGTCTGGGAGGAGTGACCATCCCAAGCATGCAAAGTGATGGTGGATGGGGACAACTCAGGGGACTTGAGTTGCTTCCAAACAGTAGTGGACATCACGTAGGAGGATGCGCCTTCGTCAATAATGCATCAGGAGATGATGACATTATGAACTCGGACTGGTATCTAGAAAGAAATGAATGGAGGTAATGGAGGATGTTCTGACATATTAACGGGGAAAATAATCAAACGATCATCTAAGGGATCTACTACACCCAATGTAGTTAGTAGAGATTTATTTTGAGATGGGCATGACTGGAGGACTTCCAGTGTTGACATGGAATCAAGTGATTGTGCCAAGTCATCTACTATATTGTATGTATGGGCAACTCAGTTAGAAGCCACGTTATGACATAATGGTCCCTTGGGGATCTTAGGAATTGATTCAACTTTAGGTGCGGGATCTGTAGAAAACCATTTGGCATTGTAATAGGCTCAATAGATGCTTTGGTTTTGGACTCAATGGCAGATGAAGTCGATGGCTTGTCATGTTTATGTGACCAAGTTTTCACATCGATATCAGAGGTATTGACCTCATCATAATTCATCATGAGGATCTGGAAGTCACTAGGACCATAAAGTTGGGGAAGGTGGGTTGCTTGACCTTGTTGAGGTTGAGCAATAACAAATCCTTGCTGAGGGAAAGGATTTGTGAACACGACCAATTTGGATGGCTTAAGATTCTAAGGTGGTTGTTGCATGGGTGGTTGACCTCTAGAAGCTGCTTGGGCTTCCCACATTTTGTGCATCTGGGATAAGAGGGGAAGCTCATGAGTATAATGGCCAGGTACACCACAACATGCACAAGCCTTGTTCATACAAATAACCTTGTTTTTCTTGGGATGTTCACCCTTTTGTTGGTTGTTGGTGTTAGGATGGTTCCCCTGGGGTTCATTAGCTTGATTACCTTGGTTACTATGGTTACCCTTGTTACCTTTCCCCTTATTATTTTTCTTGGAATTTTGGGGATTGGTCGTACTTTGTTGTGAAAACACTTGACCCTGAGGGGGCGGTGGCTGCTGGGGCATAGGATGCATGGGAGGTTGTGGTGCTAATTTTTGAGGGGTTGGAATGCTCAGTGGTGCATAAGTATAAGATGGTGAAGGGGCAATGGTCTGGTAGATAGGTTGAGCACTAGCTGGCCCTAACATTTGCTGATGTGGATGAGTAAATGCATAGGAGGTGCTTTGTCCTGAATACACATTGCTGGAAGGAGGGGCATAAGTGTTGGAGGAACTAGTGACACCCCCCCCATGGATAGCCATAACTCTGCTGAGTATATGGTGAAGGATGTGAAATAGCTCCAATGACACTGTTGATGGCGTGAGATTCCCCCGGTGCATTGGCACCACCAAGACAAGGGAGGTATGGTATAAAGGTATAGACATAACCAAATTGAGCATAAATCAAGTCATATCTCATAGCAGTCTAGAGAGCCTCTTCCTTTGTCAAAGGAAAATGGGACACGACTTCTTTGGAAATAGGCAATAAAAGAGTCCTAAGAAACCAATCGAGGTAGACACGGTCTTCGAAGGGCGGAGCACAACACATGCTCCTCATTCTACGTCATTCTTGGACATGATCAGAAAGACGGGTGGCAGAGGACTGGCAGAATAAGGTAAAGAGATTCGTATTAGTGTCATATAATAGAGGTAACTGAAAGTATGAAAGGAACGCTTTAGCAAGCATCGCAAAAGTGGAATGAGAGGTGGCAGGCTAGTCTACATACCACTTTGTAGCATCTCTAGAGAGTGTGCGTTGGAACAACCAAAGACAAATGCAATTATCGGTGATGGAATTAGATGAACACCACATATGGAAGGAGCATACGTGATTGGTAGGGTCCTCTCTATAATTACCCTCAAACTTGGGAATGTCTGAGGGAATCTTGGTCGACATATCTAGCCAACCAACATCGTGGCGTATAGGGTCATTTATCAACTGGATAAAATCCATGAGGCTTAACCCAACCATGAAAGGTAGCATGGGAGCTTCTAGAATAGTTCCTCAGGCAGTTCTACTAGACGTGACTATCGAGGTAGAATCAGAGCTAACACCAGGTTGGGTTCCTACACATGCAGTGGGTCCTGACATGATGATGGTATGCGATGAAGAAGGCTTGCATTCAGATGAGGAATCATATGAACTAGAAGAGGAGTCAGTATGGGGACTCAGGGGACTATGAACTCGAACCCTACAGGGAGGAGTAATGTGCCCAAGAAGAAACTGGGGATGAAGGCCTAAGAGTCTCCATGACAAACGCCTTGGTGGTGCATTCGTTGTAAGACACAAGTGACACGAAAATGGTGAAGGGAGATCAACAAGATGTTTTTCCCTATGTGTGGGGAGATAAATTAATTAAGTTAAGTCTTGGCTTGGTGGTGTAAATTAAGTGCCCTTCACTTGAGGTGTGCTTGTGTGTGAAATTGTATTTATTAATTAATCCCAGATCATGTTTGAAAAAAGAAAAAAATTGTTGAAATAAACTAAAATTAAAAATAGAAAATGAACAACAAATCAACTTTCTAAACCCCACCCAAACTGGGTTTGCAAAAATTGTGCTATTTGGTGGTGAAATTAACTGAAAACACATGGAAAAGGCCAAGAGATCTAAGAATCGGTGTGACTAGAATCAAATGACACTATTCTACTGGAAAGTGGTGTAGCAACATCAAAAAAACTGGGAGGGAAATCATTGCAAAAAGATAGGAATATGGGTGTGAAACCTAAGGCAAACAATGGTACCCTAAGGAAAATGATCGAAAAAGGTTTAAGATGAAACTTTGGATGGAAACAACCTATATTTGAAGATCTGAAACAAGAAGGTACATATATGGAAGATATGGTTAAAATCTCTGCAAAAACCCAGACTTCCTACTCATCTAAATTCCTCTTATAAACGTGGAAGCATACTAGAAGCCCTAAAGAGACTAAATTCTACCTTGACGAGTAAAATAGAGTAGATCAAGGCCTAAACGGGATGAGACATTAGTCGAACAACCTAGAAAACATCTCTCAGCAAAACCCATAAATAAATCGTAAAAAATCCTAGAAAACCAAATCGTAGGTACTGACTTGTTTCCTAGGATATCGCATTTTTTGGGATAGAAAGTGTGCTCTGTTCCTTGATTCTTGGTCGACAAGTCTCGAAAAAAATTGTCATCTTTATCATACCTGGTTCCTGTGACCTGCGAAAAAGACCAGAAAACTTACAAAAGTTAGAACTTTGACTGATTTGGGGTTAGAAAGCTAGCAAACAACATTAAGAGACTGAAAAATAAAAATCCTAAACTAAAAACTAAAGGTCACCCAGGTTTTCAAATAAAAATTAAAAACGTAGTGGAGTCACCAAATGTTATTGTGTTTTCTCCTCAAAGGTGTACGAAAAGGAAACACTTTAGACTTTGGATGAAAAACAATCTTAACAATATAAATGATAGAAACAAAACATGCCAAATCCCTGATCTAAGCCACAATCATAGTTAAACAACAAAATGGAATAGTAAAATAAGTGCAAGTAACTCCAATAATCCAATGGAAACCAGATATATAAAGAATATATTTTATTAAACAACACCTGTGAAGGGAACAAGTAATGTTACCAATCCCCCTCTATGGGATGGGTTCTTGGCTATCCTCAAATGTCGTCAACTTTTGTATAGTCCCTCTCCTCTATAATGTATAAAACCCAGCAAATAAAATGTTTGAGCTCAATGGGAACTCAAATGAGAAATAAGATGGTGTGCGACAATGATAATAAACAGAGCTAAAACAATGAGTGCAACAATAATAATAAATAGAGCTAAAATAATGAGTGCAACAATGAAAATAATCAAAAGTGAATAATGAATGGAAAACCCTTCTATTTATAACGAAATATTAGGTTATCCTCGAATAATGAGCAATAATAAAATATTATTAACCCCATTCTAGAAATAACCATTTGGAATATTTTATTATATTTGGTTAGAGGGAAAATGTATTTAAACTTTTATTTAGAAATAATAAATAAATAAATGATTTATTATCATCTCAAGGGATATGGTTAAGGAATAATAAACAAATAATGATTTATTTTATTATTCCTAAGGGATTTCGTCAAACTTGACAAGGGCTAATAACTAATTAGTGATTAATTAATCATTCCTAGAGAAAAATAAGATAATTAATGATTTATCTATTTATTTCTCATAATTGGGTTAAATGTGACAAGGAATATTAATTAAAAAACGGTTTAATTAATTATTCCTAGAAGATAATTAAATAAATAGTGATTCATTTAATTATTCTTCATGGGTTTAATTATAAATGACATAACAAATGTGGTTTATTAAGTAATTTCTCACAGTGAAAGCAATTTTACTATGGAAAAATTGGCCTTACATGGTGTACTTCGGTCCATCTAGTAAGTTATGGCTAGATGATCATTTTTTTGTGTTAACACAAAGGGGAGAGATAGCAACTTCACAGTTAATAGAGAAGCCTTCAAGTCAAATAGGATTTCATATGAAATTGGGAGGTATAATACATTCATCTCTATCTCAAAATCGTACTAAAGAGGAGTTTTTTTCTCTGAATGCTTGGTATAGAGACCTTCAACAAATTGAAGAAAAAAATGTAAAATTAAGAAGTAAATTTGTAGCATAATTAGAGGCCCAATCATTCTCTAGCTATCAATCCAAACTCCTCTTAGCCATGGATCTTGAGAATAACCAATTAAAGTTATCATTTACTCATCTAATGTGCCAATGCATTTCCTCAAGCCTAGATTTAAGGATGCAAATTTGTCAATAAATACTAAAGACATTCCTCTCCTTGATAAGATCAATTTGCATAGGAAAACATAATAATTAATCTGCAGTGACCTTAGTAAGACTTCTTTGATAGAAAATAAGGCAGATGCAGTTTTGGAGAAGGTGTTCTATTAGCTTAAGTAGGAGAGGAAAAATTCCAGAGCCCTAAAAACTTAGAACGAATATTTCAAGAAGTCAATTATTAACCTGGGAGTAAATCTTGAAGACAAAACAATGATCTAAGCCTTGCTACAAAGCATAGAATCATAAGTTCAAACATTGAGGAGAAAATTGAAAATTCCTACAACTGAACATGTTTAGACACCTTAATTGGCTCAAGTATAAAAAGAGAAAGAAATTTTGACTAAAGATTTATTAAATAAAAACCAAGAGGTTACATCACTTAAACATCAGAATGCAAAACTGCTACAAAGAATAGATAATGTGTGCACCATGGTAGTATCAACTGATTTAGAGTACCCAATAGAAAAGTTGACCAGGGTCATGACAAAGTTGAAGATATCATAGGATGAAGTGAAAAACCTATAAAAGGATATGAATGATACCAAGGAACAATTGAAACATAAAGAAATGAAATTGAATATATCAAAGGAGAATGTAAATCTATATAATGCCAAATATCAATCTGCATGTGAAGAAATAAAAGAACAGAAAGAGAAGCTCAAAAGAAATATGTTGTTAGTTCAATCTTGATATATTATATGGGAGGATATAATTCAACACATTTGAGTTGTATGAGAACACATGATTGTTGTTGTAGAAGAGAAAGCAATGATTCGAACCTCTGAAATGGTCATTAACACAAATAAATTCCAAGCAAAAGAAAGTGCACAACAGGAAAAGAAAATCATTGACTATTTGAATGCACAATCCTCCCAAGAGCTAAGAGCCATGGATATTTCAAGTAGGGCAATTTTGGTGATAGAAATAAGTAAGATGGTTCAAAGAAACATGCATAGGAAGCATGTAGAATGCAGACTAGAAGATATTAAAAATTCAATTTCATCCTTCAAATCCAAATTTGATAAAAGGGTTAGAGGAGGGCTTCCAACTTGCTCGGACCAGCAAGGAAATCATTTATCATGGGAACAATATGACACATTATTAGTGGAAGCTAAAACTAAAATCAATTCATCACATGAAAGGACTGCATTTATGAAGGGGTCAACAATAGTCAACTATCTACAAAGGGATTTTCGATTTCTATGAAAAATCAAGACATTGCTTACAAATAAGACAAAATATGCCAAGCTAACCAATCTGAAGATGGCATATAGCATAATGCACCAATGTCCATTGTCTAATCTAAAACTTTGGAAAGAGTGCCAAAATATTGTCACTCCATTAAATTTTCGAGTTGTAGAACCCAAGACCACATCAAAGGAAAAAAAAAATCAAAAGAACAAGAGTCTCGAAAATCCAAGTGATCTCATTTTTAGAAATTGAGATTATTTCATTTTGTAATATTGTAATAGTTTTTAAATGTTTTAAAAGAACTCAATAGTTAGAAAGTAGTTAAGGTAGCTGAAAGTTTTCATAATTGTCACCAAATGTAACTTTTCTTTAAAATAATATAGGGGGAACAAGAGAAGGGTTCCAAAATTTTCCTTAGAGATTATATGTTTGGTTGTGTAATGTGCTAAGTATTTTCATGCAGAATAATAAAAGATTTTCTAGTGACTCCACATGTATGTTGGCTATGGCATGTGTTTTCTATTTTGTAAGTCACTCATTGTCTTATTATTCCATTGAAATATGTGTAATGAAGTTGATGGTTTCTTTTCATAAACATATTTATTAATATTATGACAATAACAAAGAGTACCTATAAAATTCTATTTAAAGAAACCATAAAAAGTGATCCACATTTTCATTAATTTGTTTTCTTTCATTTCATAGTTTCTTCTAAGATTTTGTGTAAATGATTTTGTCTTAGTCCTCTGCACCAAATAGTTATCCTTAGAATTATTTTCAGCCATACTACAACCTTAGTGAATTGTAGTCACAGACATATTGGTCATCTTGAAGGGTTTGTTATCTTTTCCAAGAGCTGAAATTACATTCCACATGAAAGGAAAATCTTTGGGTAATGATATTTACAATTTTGTAAGTTAACATTTTTATTTATCTTGAATAGATGTCCTAGGAACTGACCTCCTCTCGGGCAGAGGTTTTCCCCAGGGTTACAAGTCCCATTAGGGAGAACAAAAATCCTAAAAATCAAGTCTTGTAATCTCATTTTCTGAAAAATGAATTAAAGTTTTGGTAGGCTAGTAATAGTCATTCTAGACAGTAAGAGAAAATATTTGGTAGAGGAAATCAGTTGACCTGTATCAAAGACTCTATCAGTATGTTCTTAAAATATATAGAGTGAACATGTGAAATCCTAGTTTGATAATTGATGTCACATAAATACCTACTCCAAGAAGTATTCAAATATCTCAAGAAATAGGTACAAGACTTATTCACTTATTTCATAAGAAAGAACATCTAAAGTTAACAACGTGTTGGGTTGTGTTATATTCCTTCCATGACTACCCCACGAGTAGGGGGCGAGGGTGGTAACCTCCCAATATGTTGCATCAAGTGTTGCCCTACCTCCTCCTTGCATGGGTTTGGGGCAGAGCCCCGAGAAAAAAAAAATTGGACCCTATATTAGGTGGGCAGACCTACCTATCATTTTTTTCATGGATTTCACACATGGTTTTGGGCATGATGGTTTTCTATCCATGGTATTTTGTAGATCCGGTCAAGGGAACTACGATTATGTTCTAATCCAGGGTTAATGGATTGGGGTTTATGGATGCTTCGACATGTATATATATGTATTGTAACATTGAAAGGAACATAATGAAAAATTAATCTAGTAATCCTAGTTTTGGGACCCAGGGGAAAATCTCTGTGTATATATATTTTATGTTTTATGCTCTCACCATTGTTTATTTTTTGTTTATAGACTTTGTATGCAGGTAATTTTTGTATGGGGTTAAAACATGCACATAGAAGCCTAGCTTGAAAGATTGTAACAACATCTAAATTTATTATTCTAGTTAAGAGAAAGAATTTTATGGAAGTCTTGGAGCTGGAAGAAGTATAAAAAACATCTTAAGTTGGCATTGTTATTGAGAAAATCATGACATCAATGGAAGGAGCAGTACCTTAATTATGATGAAGGCTTTGCAGCAGCTTTTGATCATGGAGGACTGAGGCATGTAGTCCTTGATTGTAAGGTACGTACAACTATTTTATGCATAAAGGCTATATAATGAATTGTTTTAGAGTTTTTGTGACATTTTTTAGGGTTTATAATATTCATTTTTGAAGGATATTGGTATCTAGATGTTGTGAATCCTATATGGTATTTGGAAACCCTAGTTGTATGAAAAACCATAACTACTTGTTCCCACACAGAAACCTTAACTGTTGATATTCATGGTTTGTAGGTATTCTAGGGTATGAAATCATGTTCCTAGAGATGGTTAGGGTTTGTACTTGAAAACCCTAGGAATTCATTCTTTAAGATTCCATCAAGAAACCCTAGATTGGAAAATATATCTTTATGCTCTTGTTGTTGTATATTTTCCTTTGTGGTAATTTTTGATGAATAATGAAGGTAAACGAAGCAAAATAACCCTTGTGCTTTGATGAGCATGTTGAAAGAGAGGAACTGCAGGGTTATTGGAATGTTTATTAAAGGAGTAAGCATGCATTATTTCTAATTTCGTAAGGCATCATGTGATAGTAGCACATTTAGGATCTATGTGGTTGGATTGTTTTAAGAGAATCATCTAGTCTTTTAAAGTTTGAAATCAACTTGCATAAGGTTCATCCTCTCATTGTCTAACATTATGTTAAAGGTGGTAATTTTTCTAAGGTGGATCCTCAATATCCTATAAGAACCATCACTTTGGAGGTTCTTGGAAGAAGAATTATGGCATATACTTCTAAAAGGATGATAAAATGCAATTGGTCTGGTTGCAATCTCAGTAGGAAATACATTAATTTCTCTTTAAATATGAGATGCAATATCATTTAAGATTGAATAGCTACATGATTGAATGAAAACATCAAATATAAATCCTACAATAAAAGTTAGTTATTATGATTCTTAGGCAGACATATTGACTTACTCTAGAAAGAATTGAATATTGATATTTTCTCATTAAAATTTATATGTTCAACATCTAACATTATCTCTGGAAGGAAATGGCAACTTGGTAATAAATTTGGATCCTTGGTTTCTCTAACATAGAATGGTAGACTCATGCGGAGATGATATATGAAGATATTGATTCCTGGTTGAGAAGGTCATATCGATGAGGTAAGTTTGTTATTAATATCTATGATTGGTTATCTGGTTAACTTGTTGTTTTTCTACCTAGAGGAATGTTGTAGGTATTGATGCTAATAGTTGAGGCAAGTTTAGCTGCGTGGGTGGAATATTTAAATAATATGAAAAGTAACTCAATATTTGATACCTGGCAAATGTGAAGATCAAGATGTACTCATATTGAGCCTAGAAGGTAGCAGTGTGAGAAGATAACCTGAAGGTCAAAGTTTGTACTACAAGAAGGAAGATCACTTTCGTGAAGAAGATGTGATCAACTTGAAGTCTGGGAAAGATCGATAGAATGATTTCATTGATGAAGATATATGAAAGTGATGTGTAAGATGGATGACCTAGAACCTATTGTAAGAAGATGGCTCCATGACCTGTGATACCAATAAAGGAATCATGTTCTATATAAAGAGATGTGAAGGAAAGTGGGAGCCTTGCAAGCTTTGAGGAACTGATAGTTGAATTTGCAGAAGTTTGTAATCTCATCTAGATTTGTGAGGGAGTAAAGGAGTGTCATTATATAGGAGCAATGAATCCTCCCTGGTTGAGAGGGAGTGATGATCAATAGTTCATATCCTTATGTATCATGCACTAGATGAGGACTAACATCCATAAGTATTACTAAATGCCATAAGGAAAGAATGGTGTCTAGAGGATTGGATAAGCATCTAAGACTTGTACTCCTTGAGGTTTGGGAATCCAATATAGGAAGTAGTCTCATGGACCAAAACTCTTTTGGGATATGACAGGTGTCCAGGATAAGAGTGGGTGAAGAGGACCTATATTCTTTAAGGATCCAAGGTCATGAATCCAAGATAATAATAGTCCTAAAAGGACATACCTTGCGAACATCTAGATGCAATATGTGCCTTAGAGGTAGTGTGATAGCTAAAGTAAATCCTCCCAGCATAATTCTCATAGTTAGATATGAGATTGTCTAGTTAAGGCCTTCAAGGACAGTGTTGGTTATGATAAATATGATTGACAAAAGATGAATTATCAATCCAACTCTTCTTATGAGAACTTTTCAAAGGGAGTATTGTCCTTGTATCGGTTGGACAATTATGAATACCTCTCTAGTTAATTGGGATTGTTGAGGAATGTAACTAGTTTTGGTCTTCATAATTGTTATTTGACTCATGCCATGATGTACTATTTATGTATACATCAAAAGAATAAAAATAATTGATGTAAAGATCAAAATAAAATTATTTATAAACCATGGGTTTTGATGCTTGGGTCATTGGTCAATAAGTCAAAGTATCCATTGAATTATTATAGGGTTTACCATGAGTCGAAGGTCATTATTATATTGTTAAAGACCCTCATGGGCACTTGTATCAAAATAAGAAATATTATTTTATGATTTAGAAGTGTATAGTTGCTCCATAAGTGCAATTTGGATAGCTAGTGTATGTCGGCCTTATGTAGGCTTGAGGAGCAACACAAAAGGCTATAAAAGGATACATTTTCTCTCCATTTGAACAGAGACGAGTGAGCTCACATATCTTAGCTCTTGGTGTATAGTTTGGAGGAGAATAAAAAGTATAAAAAAGAGTATCCAAGGCATGCAAAGGAGGTCTATTTTTTCCTATGTGAGGTACGTAGGGTGGTAACATGCATGTGATGAGGCTATCTGAGTAGCCATAGGATGGTCATCCTAGATTAGGGTGATGTTATAACACCCAGATGATGATATGGTGGTCCCACGAATGGAGTGATGTTATAACACCACAGATGATCATAAGGTGGTCCTCCTAGATTGGAGTGATGGTATAACACCTAACCTCCTTGTGGAGTAGATGTGATGCCTTGAAGTGTTGGCCAAGGAAAACCTTTCCTATGATGTAAGAAGTCAAGTAAAAGCTATAAATTTGTGAAGAAAAACCTAAGCTAGACATTGGTTATATGAAGGGAGATTTGGCCATAATGTAAAGGCATGTAAGAGTGATGTTAGATGTATATAATATAAATCTAATATATATATATAGAGAGAGAGAGAGAGAGAGAGAGAGAGAGAGAGATATACATATATGAGCTCCTTTAGTGATTGTGACATATTGATCTTTCTCTTATTCACTTGGTTTTGCTTTGCATTTGTATGGGGAATTTCACTACATCCATTCTTGCTCCTTCTAGGGTTCGTTATGGCTTTTTCATTCTCATTGGAGATTCATTAGGACATGTGTCTTGTCCTTGGATGCCAACTATGACTTTTTTCTTGTCCTTGAAGGCCCACTATGACTTGTGTCTTGTCCTTGGAGGCTTTCTATGGATTTTGTCTTGTCCTTGGAGGCTCGCTATGCCTTGTGTCTTGTTCTTGGAGGATTACTATACTTGTGTCTTTTCATTGGTGACTCACTATACTTTTGCCCTAAACTCTAATGGTACTCTCTATGCTTTGTCAAGTTGAAGTGGATCTCTGGTTTGTTGTCTACGGGTTATGTATTACATGGTCTTGCATCTCTCCTTTGGCCTAGAGTTTTTTGCAAAGGACTTGATAAATCCATGATTGGATATTGATTTATATGGACTTGATCATAGTCAAAGGTTTGTGATTTATAAGGGTTCTATGACAGATGGGAGCACAAAATAACTCAAGCTACACATAAATAAACAAATCAATACAATAAATACAAATTGATATATTAACATAACAATATCCAACTAATTTATTGGAAGTAAACTAATAATACCTTATTCTCCATCCAATCATACCACTTTTTCTCTTGTATCATATTAAATGCCAAGTGTGATGGATAATGGCCATATTGTTGCTCCTGTCAAAACATGATAGATGGACTAGTTAAAGTATTAATATCCAATCATTCACTTTTTTGTAAAAACTTAAAAATATATATATAATTTTAGATATTAAATATACTTACAAAATTTCATATTAAGGCTTTTAAACTTGTTTGGCCACTGTGATGTGTGGCACGAAATTTGGCAAGCCTAGCCTTCAAGGCCTTGTCATGAAACATACATTAATTCAATTTAATTATGCACCAGTAAAATACAAAAAAACATTTAATGAATTTGAAATAATATTATGACCAAATTTAAATACCTATGTGCTCTCCTCACCTAACTTACTATGTGCATCAGCTCTATCATATGATTTCATGAGCTCTTTCCATACTTTCACGCATACATAAATTGGCCTTGTTTTGGTCCTATTAGCACTCAAATCTACCTTAGGCTGAAATAAGGTAAAACTCAAGGCTACATCAAACCATGCTCAGCCTCGTAGCTAGCCCTACGAGGACAGGAGAGGGCTCTCTCCGAGTCAATCTTGGCAAAAGATAGTCAATGAGGTCGAGATGAATAAATTGATAACTAATTTTAGGCTAGGTATGAAGTACAAGGAGTTTGAAATTGATTTTTTGAAGTTTTGTTGAATTCAAGGGAAAGGCAAATTTGGGTGCGGGGATGAGGCACAGTTTTTGCAGAGGTCTACTTGGGGCAAGATAGGTGATTTTTTTGATGCCTTTAAAGAGAATGAATGGATAGATCTGACTGGTGAGAAGTTAGAGAGAGCAAGAAACTTTCAAGGATTCTCCATAAACAGATGAAAACATGGAAAATAAAACAAACTTAAAGGTAGAGCATAGCGAATTATGGATTCTACCTTAACACTTCATTTTTTCAATTGCAAAAGATAAGAGAAGGAAAGTGATACACATAAACAACTTAAAAATACTGAAAGAAGCACACCATCCACACATAAAGCCACATGAATCCCAAATAGTGCTACAAAACCCTGGTCTTTCCTTTGCCAAAAATGCAGATAAAATATGTACAATAGAGTGTCAAGTTATTCCCAAGAGTCCAACCCTGAAAATGACTAAGAAAATACATAATATAGGCAAGCCAACCCATTCCCTTGCCTCTAGGGGTCGATCTCATCATCCTAGGAGCTATTTCAACCAACTCTAAACAAAGCACTACAATCTAGGCAGTTAAAACAACTTGCCTCTATAAGGTAGGAAACCAATTCATTCATTAAACTTTCACATTTTGGTGAATGAATATTCTATAACAAGTAAATAAGTGTCAAAATAACATCATGTTTCATTAATTACATCAAGAGAAGTGAAAAATCACATCACAAGTCAAAACTGGTCAAACTGGCTGCATTTCCTGAGCTGAAAGATGAAATTTTGGCCAAAAAGCCCTGCGCGCCGCACGCCTGAGCCCTATGTGCCGCACGCCTTTCACCCTGTTTTTGGGGCACCTCCCGGAATCCAAATTAAGCTCCCAATAACTGGTTGGAAAGCCCTAGATGTCGACTATCCCGCCAAAGTGGAATTTTGCAATTTGGAGCTCATTTGCCCCCTCAAAATGTCATTCTCCCGGAAGTACTTCCCGCTGGTGCAAAAGGGGGCAGAAAGGTGACTTTCATGATGTTTTTGAGCCTTTTGGTCACCCAGAACTTAATGAAATGCTTTGGAAATAGCTGAGAATGCATAATTCATCATGCCAAACCCAAAAATGTAAATTTTTCCTCCAGTGAGTGTCCCAATCTTAAGCGCGCGCGTCAACGCACTACGCGTTGAGCCAAAAAACCTGTTTTTAGGACAAAATTTTCAAAATGACAAAAATTTCTCCGAATTTGCTAAAATTTAGAGTGAAGACCCTCCATCATGTATTGTGCCCCGCCAATGAAGCCTCGGCCAAAATTTGGAGTGGATTGGGCTTTTTTTTCCGTTTTAGTGCTTTGCTCAATCACCTCTTTAGAATCTTCATTTTTGCTTTGCAAACATGCATATGAGCCCGATACTGAGTTTTCATATGACGAAGCATGTATTTGTCTCTATTTTCCTTCACCAAAAACTTATCCAGATGAGTGTTCACACAGATGAGCATAGACTCTTGATCAATCGGTGTCAAATCACCGGGTCTCTTTCGGGCCAATTCTCAATCTTCACGGAGTTGCCGCAGCTCATAAAGTGTATGTTCATCCTCTAGCTGTTTGTTGCACTGCTCCAAGTAGTTAATCACCCACTTAGCCATCTGCAATTTCTTTTGCAATGAGTCATTCTCATATCTTTTCTCCCGGATGATCTCCTTTAGCTTCGAGCTAGGAGAGCTCGCATCAAGATCAATTAAATCTGTGTCCTGACCTCCTGAAGGACCCTCATCATACATGGGCCTCTTTCCCCTATCCTAGATCTGTACCTGTGCTAAAGAAGAAGGCGAGACCCCTTCCACATGATGTGGAGATAATACTCGTTGTGCTAATGAAGTCAACGAGACCCCTTCCACCCCGGGTGGATATAGTACTCATCGTGTAGATGCAAATAAGGCCATGTGGCCTCGTTGGTATGTCACATATGGAGGAGCACTTATATGCTCAGTCTCAGGAATGTCTAGCTGGTGTGAAGGCAATCCCTCATCATGAACTATCTCGGGAGGCAGCTGTAGTACTGAGAAGAAGTCACGGGAGACGAAATCCTCCCAAGTAATGCCCTGCTGTGTCAACTGATGTATCACTATGATTTTGATTAGCGCGTAATGATATATGCTCTTATGCTGATGTGTTCGGCTCTTCCTTTGTACTAAAGTCACCATCCTCTCTATGTTGCGACACATGAAGTACGGAATGTTCATCATAAGTACCCTTGTGAAATGCATCAATCAAATGGACATGGTACACATAGAGACGTGAGAATCTACCCTCGCAACTGAAATATCGAACGATGAGTTTCATCAACAGTGCAAACTCATCCCTCAAAAATCTGAAAGGAAAAACTGTGCTCAAGTGTCTCATATACCCAGGTTTGATGTATGGCTCATAGTAGAATTTGTCTAACTGCTGGCGTTTGCTCCATTCCTCTCCTATATTTGGTATCCCGGTGGCCTGAGCAATAGTCTCTGGTGACAGGGTAAAATTCACTCCGGTGAGGTTTACATGACCATCATGTAAATGTAGAACAAATAAACAGACTAGTTCTCGATGATGCTGGGTTTGTGAGATCATCTCACAGTATTGGAAACATGATTGACGCTTCAAACAATCCATTGCAAGTGGGCAAGCCTGCAATTGAGCCAAAGAAGTAGGCTCCTCCTTGACATGCTGACCACCTTTGCCACTTTTGTGATACCTCCGTGGCACATTTACCTCCGGTGTAGAATCACTGTCATACTCCTGCTCATAGACTGACTCGGTCTCTGACATGACTTTGAAAACAAGATAGCTGGAACATATATGCTGATGTGTAAACTGTGTGTACAATTGATTGTAAACTGTTCTTTTCTCTAAAAATGATGTGACCAAGGGGAAACAAATGTACAAGGGAATATTAGGAAAGGGAAAACATTAGGGAATTAGGGACTTTGGAAATAAAAACAAGGGAATTAGAGAAGGAAAGGGAAATGAAAATCTTGGATTTGGGGTTTTGGGATGTTAGGTAGGGATAATGTGTTTTTTAATAGAGGTGAGGGACTAGGATTTGAGGGATTGTAGTGTAGGATTAATGAGGGAATTAATGGGGAAAAATAATGGTGAATTTGGGAATGGGAAACAAATGGAAATGGGGAAAAAATCACAACCTTGGCTACACTCTGTTTTCAAACCCTACTGCACTTTTTTACATTCAAACCCTACAACATTTTTTCATTGACAAAGGAGGGCTTTCCACTTGGATCTCTAAGGAAAAAATTTCATGAACCCATCACATTAACCTTTAAAATCCAAGTAAAGGTAATGGATATGAGCCTACCTGCAAAATTTGTGCGGAGAGGAGGTGATTTGATGCTTTTCCAAACAAGTTTTGGGCTCCAAACCCAGTGCGCCGCGCACCTCACCCAATGCGCCGCGCGCCTCTGATATGTCGCGCGCTTTTATTTTTACACTATGGCTTTGTGCCCAGTGCGCCACGCGCTCCTTATGCGTCGCGCGCCTGGAAACTGCTCTAACTTCCACTCAAACTCACAATTTCGCCTTAGAACGATCTTCTTCACTCTTGGCATGTATAATGAGTTGAAAATGTAGTGAAATATCCTTATAAGGAGTCCCTTTTGATTTTTTCTTGGTCCATAACCCATTTTGTAATGTTTTGTCGTTGACACTTTTTCAGGATTAATAGGCTTCTGACTTTTTGGTTTCTTCCTTAAATTTGGTTGAAATAATGATTTTCTTTGACAATTTTTTGCAGGGATAGCTATGATATAATCTGGCAAATGAGACCAAGGCTGCGCCTAGACAATTCAAGAACTGAAATTTTTGAAAATTTATTACAAAAATGAGATGAAGACTTATCTTCAAAACAGAGTTTTCAAGAGAAGTCCTAATCTATCTGTATAATGATAAAAATTATTGAGGTAACCACCTATCGAGGATGTTAGAAAATTAAATATTACGGAGCAATGGAACACATAAAAAATGCACAAAACATAGAAAATGCACAAAACAAGAGAGACACAGATATATGTGGTTCACCCAGTTTGGGCTATGTCCACCTCGAACAGCGAGTCCTTCCTTTCTATTATCCAGCAAAATGAATAGACACAACCTATAGCAAATCCGCTGTAATATCCTCTATTTTCTCTCACAGTCTCACCTCTCTATTTCTCGCTCACACACATAGAATACACATATATCATAGCCTCAAATACAATGCCCTCATACAAAGAGAGGCGTTGCCTTCTAGGGCAAAAAACCCTAAACTAAACATAAGTTCTACCGTTAGATCATCTGCCTAATGAACGGCCCAGATTGACTAGAAATTACTATACTTTTTCAAGAAAAATTTACATCTGTTTTTAGCTTCGGGGGCACTGCCCCCGGACCCCCCAGCCGGGGGGGATCGGCCCCCCCGGACCCCCGCGGGGGGGACAAGTCCCCCCTGCAACCCCCTGCGTGGAGGGGTGTACAAAACTTCCTGGGGTATACCTCGAGCTGAAACAAAGACCTCTGAACAATCATTCTCCACACACAACAATCTCCCACTTGGAGAATGATTGTAGTAACTCCATCACTGCTTCATTTGCTGGACAATGACTCCTCTCTTGAACCTATCTGTTTCTCATCTTCATCGTCATCCTTGAAGACCAATTGAAACTGAGCATGTTCTCAGTTTCTCCCTGGTTACAACTTTTGTTAGCATATCTGCAGGATTCTGGCTAGTGTGTATCTTTTCCAGCTTCAACTGTCCATCTTCCAACACTGATCGTATGAAATGGTACTTGAGCTGTATGTGTTTAGTCCTGGAATGAAATGCTGAGTTCTTTGCAAGATGAATGGCACTTTGGCTATCACTGTATAACGTGCCCTTATCATGCTCCTTACCAAATTCACCCATAAACCTTTGTAACCAGATC